>CM076578.1:1682607807-1682820849 GCA_034641835.2 Pinus albicaulis
TCTTTTATGTGTTTTACCCCAAAATTAAATTCACATCGAAATTTGAGCCATCTAACTTGACTGGCATTTAAGCTTGGCTACTCAAACAACTATTTCAAGCCATGGTGGTCAGTTCTAGACTCAAATCTCTTGCCCATTAAGTAATGCCTCCACATTTTCAAAGCATCCACTATTCTAATGAGTTCAGTTCTAGACTCAAATCTCTTGCCCATTAAATAATGCCTCCACATTTTCAAAGCATCCACTATTGCAGTGAGTTTGAAATCTTGTGTAACATAGCTTTTCTCCCATTCTTCCAATTTTATTGATTCATTGCAAACTACATGATTAGCTTGCATAAAAACTTCACCAAGTCCTTCAATGCATGCATATTTTCACACAACAAAATGTGTCATGACCTATAATCTTTAGATTTAAGGCATGTTACCCATCCATATACATTGGTAACCTTAGGAGAAAATTTTTCTCCTATGATGTAGATTTCCATCCAACAACCCCTACCATGATCCTCAAATAGCCAATCTCAGATGCCTCTCACCCATTCTACAGTCAGCACAGTAATTTGTCTAGCATATTCACCCAATGAAGGTGGGGTCATTTGTTGTGAGGTACATTAACCATTTGTGCATGCAAGTACTTTTATTCAATGTTTTTGGCATTTTAGTATGGATCGTGAGTTGAGATTGGATTGTAGACCATGAGGCCTGGGTTGTATACTTGTTTCCTTATTTCACCTTGGCGGTTATTAGTTGTAATATTCCCAATTAGCCTTGCTAATTGGAATATTGCATTTTTGCTTTATTTTGCCGCTTTAGCTAGAAATAATAAATAAAGTGAGAAATAAGAGGGGTCACCTCACTTTATAATAAAGTGTTCTTTTCCTAGTAGATTGACGTTGTAACTTAGAGAGGGGGCCTTGGGGGTCCACATGAGTATGATGGGAGAGGCATCGAGTGACCCAAGTGGAGTTGGCGCGGAGTCGAAGGAGGATAAGTTTGGAGGGAGATTGGCATTATAAAAGGAGAGGTTCTCACCTCATTTGGATGATTCATGATTTGATATTATTATTGATAGCTAGACTTATGTCTGCTTCAGCACGCCGGTTGTTTAGTCGGTCTGCAGCACTGTTTAGTGCACGAGTGTCTCCGGTCGGAGATCTCACCCTTAGCCTCGGGGGACTTCGAGTGCCTGCCCTGGTAAGGTTATTTCTGGTTCCACCCTTAGCTTCGGGGGACTTCGAGTGCCCGCCCTAGTAAGGTTTTGTTCTGAGTACACTTTTCAGTTCCAGCAGCAAAGTAGCAGCAGTTTCTGGTGCAGATCTGGAGAGGAAGAAGCCCTCTTGTGGCTGCGCAGTTCAGGAGAGGAAGGACGCTGTTTCTGCAGGAGAGAGGACGCTGATCAGGCTGGGAGAGTGAGGACGCTGTCCCAGGGAGGACGCAGTCCAGATCTGGGCAGAGAAAACGTTGTCCAGGGGGAGGAAGGACGCAGATCAGCTTTGGGAGTGAGGACGCTGTCCAGTTCTGAAGAGGAGGATGCAGATCTGAAGGCCATTGATAGATCCAGCCTTGGAGAGGGTAGATCTGAGCAGATATTTGCAGATCTAGTTTTGTATGTTGCAGATCTGAAGGTATAGCACTAGATCCAGCTTGGGAGATTGCAGATCTGAAGAGATATTGTCAGATCCAGCATAGATCTGAAGGTTTGGTAGCAGATCTGATCTAGGAGGACGCAGATCAGGAGGGATAGGACGCAGATCTGATTGGAGGCTTCAGATCCAGCCGATCTGAGCATTCAGGAGGCAGATCCACCAGGTAGGACGCTGATCTGAGGAGCAGGCTTGTGTGAGAGGGCTCAACAGCGTTTTCCTAGCATTCAGTAGCTGATCTATCTGTCTGGAGGTTTTGGTGCCTAGTGCTTCATCTGTTTCTGCGCAGTCACTAGCAGAGACAACGTTTTCCATTGGTGAGGGTTTTGGAGTTGAGATCAGCTGTTTTCCAGTCTTCAGTCTTCAGAGCAGCTAGGACGCTGTCCTTGTTGCAGCCATTATTCTGTCTGAGAGGGTCTCTACTTGCCTAGGGCAAGGATAGGTGCACTTACTCTGATTTTCTTGTACTCCTCTCTATGTACTTCAGATTAATAAAATGGCTCAGTTTTCTGGAATCCTATGTGCAATTGTTCAGTGATCTGGTTTAGCATTGTATTTTCTATATCTGTCTGGCAATTTTCTGTTTATTACTGGTTATTTCCCTTGGGGATATTACATTAGTCTAGTCTAATGTGACAATCCTTAGGGTCTTTCTTTCATTGTCCAGGAGGGACAGAAATAGGAGGCTCTAATTGTGGTAGTGTGTCCATGCTATTCTTAATTGACACTTGCCAATTTTCCCTTGTTCTATTATCCCATCTTTTGATTGGTTTTGTCAGTTGCTCATATTGGTTCCCTGTATAACTCATCTTATTAGAAGGGGCTGAAGTGCCCAAGGCTGATGCAACTGTTAGAAAGAGGAAAAAGCATAAGCCAAATGTTAAAATGCAAAATAATGGCAAGGGATGTAAAGCAAATTAACAGCCAATATTAGCTTGAGCTCTACCCCCTCTTATATAGCCACTCATCCCTAGAGTTCCATGCATATTTCATACCTATCAAAAGTAAAAGGAACTCTCAAAGAACATCCTGACCCCAATGAAGAAATGAACTACCCATTATTCAAAGGGAATTATATCATCTTTACATGATAATCAATGCAACGTGTTAAACAAGCCAACTAAAGCAGAGAAAAAGGCAAATCGGGGGCTTAATAAAACAAAGGTGAGTGATGGTAACTCAAGCAGCTAAGCACTCCCTCTACAGAGCCACTCATGGATGATGGTTTTACATAACCTAGTATGAGACTATGACACCTTTCATGAAGTAAACCCCTAAGCATAACAACTATCACATTGCACCTATCACTTGAAAGGTCAACCTAGGAAATATTCCTCCCCTTAGGAATGGAAGCACCTAATACAAGATTATGATAACCCTCCCATACCTAAATCTAGCAACTTGTATATAGTCATAAGCTAGTGAGACATTTGAACATGATACTTGTGTGAAGTCTTTGATGGCTTTGATATTAAATATGGTCCACCTTGATGTTCTTATGGTTCTTGTACCCATGATGTTGATCTCACTTCATTCCTTGAGCATGTGCTAGATGGGTTTTTTAGACGCAACCAAGATCCCTTAAGGAATGATGTGATGATTTTCCAGCCCTTCATAGAGGACGTCGAACCACATTCCCTGATGATGCAGAGCACTTGATGGAGGACATTGGGGCACTTTTGAGGAGCGTTGACCTTAAAGATGACTCGACACAAATGATGACACCCTCCTCCAACTTCAAGACCTCTAGAGTTGATTTTCTAGGCTTGGATGTTGCTTGGAGAGGAAGTACACCCTTGAGATGACTAGATACCCCGAGGCTAGCATTGTACCTTCTTGATGGACGTTGATCTTCTCTTGATGATGATTGATGATGATGACGACTTGGGACCCCTTTGGAGAGAGATTGCACCTTCTTCCATGATGACACTGTGCCCTAGCTTGATGACATCACCCAGAAGCTACATTTGATGATGACATGGGCTTTTGGAAGATGGTGTCGCCCTTGAGAGGGCTCTTTTTTTTATGAGGCACCACTTTTAGATGAGGAGACAACTTATGGGATGAGACAAACCCCTTCCCTTAAGTCATCCATCGCATTTTTTATGGAGAGACGTGACTTATGAGGATGATGTCACCATTTGGAGGTGATTTTGCACATGTGTGGGCTAATTGAGGTTATTTTTATGTTATTTCATTATATAGGTTGTCTTTGGGGGTCAACTTGATGACCAATCCACCTTGTATCATGTATTGTATGTTTTTGGGGGCTTTTAGCCTAAATTAGAGGTTAAATCGATTGGTTGCCCTCATATATACATGGGATCGGCTTATCTCTTAGATGGATTGTCACAACTTGAGGTCATTTGTATCTTGATTAGTCTCCTTTCTTGTGTGTTATAGAGGCCTAGTTGAGCGACTTTTCTTGGGTGGAATTGTGATGTGCTGTGATCTCTTTTCATGGATGCTTACGATGGATCTTGGATAATGCATGGTGGAGTTAGTTTATTTGTTTCATCCTGGTATAATGTTTTATTGGATGAATGTTCATGTGCTAAGTTAGTTTATTTAATATATGTTTCATTGTCCTTGTTAAACTAAACCCTTCTTCCAAGTTTTTGAGGAATAGAGATAGTTTTCTCTTTCCCTTAATCATTTTGAAAATTGGGGAGCCTTGATCTCCAAACCCTAGGGTAAGTTAGTTTATTTGCCCTAGCCTGTTTGGCTTCTGTTATCACTCCAAGAAATCCTTGGAATTGTTTGATTTGTAGACTCCATGTGCCCTATATAAGGAAGGCACTAGTCCATCTCTTGTGACATTCACCTAAAAAAAAAATTTATGACCCAGAGGAACCTAGTAGGCCTGACTGACACGTAACTACCAGTAAACATCTATGGGGCTACGATATGTCCTCCTCCCCATAGCCCAGGTCACAACAGGGGGGATTTGAACCTGGGCCTTTTGAGTTTCAATGATTTCACATTTCTCGAATTAACCAATTGAGTTCCCCCCCCCCCCCACGGGACAACATTCACCTAAATTAATAAAAATTGTTTTTCTTTTTGTTTTATGGTATATAAGGGTTAATTTACATAAAAATTTAATATTTTCAACATTTAATGACTTATTGATCGATGTCCTAGGGCTAGACATTATTGAAAAGTGGATCGGATAAGTGAAATTGTTGTTTTACATGCATTTTTCCGGTACTTTCTAGGGATGACGTCAAGGTTTTATTTGTTGTTATATACCTTACTAACCATTAAAATTTGTTGTAACTTAGTTCCTAGTTTACTCCTTAATTTAGCCTTCATTTTGCATTGCTTATTCATAATTTTGTGGGCTAGATTCGTTGCTATCATAAACTATTGTATTGCAGCAATGTGTTAGTTTAAAACTCTCGTTTATGATAGTTTTGAGAAATTCCTTGTTTGGTGTGTTCAAGAAACCTATTTGAGCCTCTATAAGTCACCCATAACCTTTAGATTGAGCCACTGCTAACTTGGACCAAAATCTAGAAATAACCCTTTGATCCAACTCAATCCATGCTTTGTTATACTTACATCCAATGGATTTTCATTATAGGATCCTTATGGGGCACTTAGCTTAAGTTCCTTAGTTACCTGATCCCTAAGCCCTACCAGGGAAGCCTCCCTTTGTGTTGACTTGTATCCATCACTAAAACAAGAAAAGTAGTTGTTGAGATGATAATGGTGACACTCCCATGTGTTTCACGTTGTGTAGGTCACTTAGTGAGGACTAGGTGTTATATTTTGTTGTAACATGGCACTAATAAGAAGCCTCCTCAATTGTTGAAAACTTTCCTCACACTCTTATGTCCATTCAAACTTGATCCCCTTCCTTTGCAAAAAAGTAATTGGGTGTCCTGGAAAATTCCTTAATGAATCTCCCATAATAGCTAGCAAGACCCATCTAACATCTTATATCACTTACACTCTTTGGAGTGTGTTGATTGATTATGGCCTTCATCTTCTATGGACCAACAAATCTCCCCTCTTCTAAAATATTATGAACCAAATAATGAATTTGTTTCTTGTAAGAATCGCATTTGCTTAATTTTGTATACTATTTATGCTCTCTTAGTACTTGCAAAACCATTCTCAAATGTTCCTCATGCTCTTCTTCATTCTTGGAAAAAAATAAGAATATCATTTACGAAAACAAGTATAAACATATCTAAGTACTTGCTAAGAACACTATTCATAAGAAACATGAAGGTCATTGGTGCACTAGTGACACGGATTTATGGTGTTCATACCTTGCTTTAAAGGTTATCTTATGAATGCCTTCTTCCTTAGTTCTTGCATAATGATAACCAAACCTCAAATCATTTTTTCAAAATACCATCTGGCCAATCAAGTGATCAGTTTGAGGCAATGGATGGTTGTTCTTCACTAAAACAATATTCATCTACCTATAAGTAATACACAGCTTGAGAATTCCATTTTTTTTTCACATATAAGACAAGTGCTCTACATGGAGATACGATTGGACAAATGTATTGATTTTCCAACAGTGTCTAAGTAATCATTCTATAAGGAGAATAAGACATTGGTGCAACTCCAAGCACAAGATCTACTGTGAAATTAATATACCTTTTCGGAGGAAGTCCTAGCACTTTATTAGGGAACACATCATTGAAATCTCGCGATATAGCAGGGTATTCAAGCTTGGGCCATGTTGCTGCAAACTAGCAAGCCTTGTGAATAGGCAAAGGCTAGAGGGCACAACAACACTTCGGACAGAGGCTCGCCAACACCACAGCCCAAGTCCCCTACTCTTCTCGGATTTTCATCGGCGGGAGGAGTCCCAGTGTAACTCACTTGTGATAGATGTGTATCTATGACAAGCTTGAAGTGAGGGAAGGCATCTCATTCAATGGAAGGGTTCAACAAAAGTGTGAGCTTTAGGAGAAGCTAGTAAGACCTTCCACAAAAAAACCCTTTGAAATATGGCTACACGAGACCTAGGGTTGAGATATATGGCGAGATATGAGCACATCCAAGGTCAAGGTAGACAAGAGAAAAGGCATTGAATGATTTACTTCAATAAGTACTAAAGCAAATGCCTTCAATGAATTCCCAAGTTGAAGGATTAGCTTCTAGGGTTGCCTCCTGATGTGATGGCTAGGGCATCAAATTTCCAGAGATTCCACCATGGGAATCCTACCAAAACTTGAGAATCCCTAGAGGAGACACTTAAGGAAGAATCATATCCAAACAAAATTCAAAATGCCTCCCTCTATTGGAATTCGCACCAAGCCCTAGAGAGGCCTTCTTATCCTTAAAGGGATGAGGAATAAAGGTGAAAAGAGAAATTATTTTCAAGTTAAAGGTGATCACCAAGGATTTCAAGACTAGTGCCCGGCCATTGGGAATTTAAGAGTCATGAAGGATTTTCAATATAGACACTGCGCTCTTCAAGGAGACCTAAAGGTACAGGCTTTCGCTACCCTTTAGATGTTTATACCTCTTTAGACACTTGTTAATGGAGTTTCAAGGAATAAAATACATTATTTCCCCTAGGAACATTCATTCATTCACTATCTATGAGTAACACGCAAAATTTCTCAATAGTTACAATTTTGAGCAATATTTCAATAACTAGGGCACATTAAATAACCATGAGATTATATTCCATGCATTAGACATTACAAAATTCAAAAAGGAATCATCAAATAGCACTTACAAGATAGTGAAGAACATATCCGTCCATAACAATGCCATTTAGAATCTCCAAAAAAGATAGTGAAATTACCCAAACATCAAAATTCATCCAAAAATCTCCAAAACACTCCACAAATTGTAGGTCTGAATTCTTTTTCTAGGCCGAAAATCCAAATGATTATGATTTGAGGTGAGAATAGGTCTCACCTATTTACACAAGTCATAAGAGTTAAAATTTTAAAAGACAGAGCCCCTCCATGTGCCTAATATGCTAAGTAACCCGCCTATGGTTACAAGCCAACCGTGATAGCTCATTAAAATCAAATTATTAACTCTCTCTCAGGCCCATGTGTGGCTGACGTCATGTTTGCAAGGTAGGTTAGAGAGGCAACGTTGAGGCCTCTTGTGCTAAAAATGTGGGAGAGGGCCTCAAAAATTATGACAAATAGGGCGATACCCTCCATATGCTACAACACATCTCCAAACCCCTATTTGGGCTTTGTGGGCTCCAAGTGCATTGCATGGGTCTCCAAGTGGCTTAGGCTCAAGTCGATGCTCCATAAATGAGGGCTAGAATATGACACGTGCCCTTCATTTTGGGCCTTGGAACAACTGCCAAGTGTCGGGTGCAACGTGTAGCCAGCTGGGGCAACGTGGTCCAAGTGCATCATCATCTCTGAATTTTGTGGCACGAGCAAGCAAAAGTTGGTGTTGAAGAAGCCCATGGTGTGGCAATCAATGCTCTGCATTAATGGAGGCCCATGGCTCTCAACACTCACCCTACAAATGTTATTGTGATCCTCTAGAGGGTTTGGATCTTATATCAACAGGCCAAGTCCAAGACGAAAACCCACTTGCAATCCTGTATAATATCCAATGCATCCCCTCAGCTTCTAATCCAATGATTCATTAGTGCAATTGAATAAATAAGCTTTCCAATCAAAGGCAGAAGTTTCATAATGGGTTTCCCTTCCAAATTTGGGGCTTTGAACATGTACTAGCGTTACCTTCCTATGTAGGAGAGGTTAATGAAGGACCCTATTAGGTGGTTTCAACCTCTAAGGGAATGACAGGTCCAAGGCACACCCTTCAAATGGCAGGTGTCATGCGAAGTAATGATGGTACAGAGCGGGGACAAAGGGAAGGCTCCAAGCTACATGCCACTGTACGAGGGTAGCTATGATGGGGAAAGCCCACACCTTGGGTATATGAATGTAGGAGGGAGCAATCGTGGTACATGTGTTACCTCGGCCTTTGTTTTTCCACCCCTCTTCATATGCCTTTTGTCTTTTATTGGTTTTCTTCATTTTACTGCTTGGGGCTCAAGGGAATGAGAGCATGATGTGTAAGATATAGCAGTGATCAAAGTCACATGGTTCAAATTCGACAATGATTAGGTTCAGTTTGAGTTCGAATGTTTTGATGAGGTTCGCCATTAGGTTCGTCTATATATATATATAATGAATTATAGGATAAAATAGTAAGAAACCAACATCAGTAAACATCAAAAATATTATCACGGACATGGAAACTACAAGGATAAATTACAAGCTTGAGTTGTGCCATGAGGTTATGAGTTTTGAACTATGGACTTGTTCAATGGCTATGAGGTTCGATGAGGTTCGCCGAACCTCAAATTCTTTTTAAAGTTCGCCAAAATTC
The DNA here is from genome assembly GCA_034641835.2 of Pinus albicaulis. Taxonomy (NCBI): domain Eukaryota; kingdom Viridiplantae; phylum Streptophyta; class Pinopsida; order Pinales; family Pinaceae; genus Pinus; species Pinus albicaulis. The sequence goes on from CM076578.1 coordinate 1,682,616,803, forward strand.
GAACCTCAAGATTAAAGTTCAACGAACCTTGTGACATATGCAGTGATTACCTGTTGGAAATGTTGTCATCGATGGCAAAGCAAGAAGCAAAAGAAAAGGAGAAGACAGCAGAGAAGAACAAAGGGAAAGTACATTTACAGTGTCAGGGCAGCAAAAAGAGAGGGAACAGAGGCAGCAGAGAGGAAGAGTGTAATTTAATAGCAGATTTATAAAGACTGAGTGAAAGGTTATTCGCACTGGAGGGATCGACAATCCTACAAAAGGACTGGTATTAGTTCAATCCAATTCAAATACACGACCTTGGTTAAAGATTGGAACAAGGATACATTTGAACGCAGAGTCTGTGCAACGATGAAGTAGAAAGCGAGGCTGAAAGGAGCATGAACCCGTGGACAGTCAGAATGGTTACAAGTCGTAGAGGTATTAGACATCAAAGCAATGGAGAAAGTGGAGAGGATCTTATTGAACAGATCGGGTCTATGAATGGGTAGCAGAGGCAGCATTGAATAAAATGGAAGCATAAATATAACACACGCATGAAGAACAGTGGTTAAAGAGACGGAATTGTAAACGACGGTGAGGAATGGAACCTAGAGAGGAACCGTGAATGCGCAGTGAAAACCTGATGGAGCTGGACGTTAAACATATGGAAGCGCCGTGTTAAAATGTAAATGAAACAGAGGTCAACAAATGAAAAGGCGGAACCTTGTACTAGACGGAACCGGATCACGAAAGACGGAACTCGGAAGGCGGAATTCCGAAGATGGAACTCTGACTAATGAACAGTAAAGGCTGGTTTCCGGTTTTCATCGCACCGCCTTCGTCGGGCAAGCGGTATTCAAGATTTTGGCGCGATTCCATACGCTGTCTGACACGTGGCCTCAAGTGATTTCGGAAAACCACTCTCATCGCGCATTATTGTTCATGCATTTAAGGCAAGCGATATCCGTCGGATCACACGGGGCAAGGCAACGTGCTCTCTGCCGTTGAATGAGAAGGGCGACTTAAGCCAAGGGACGTCATATGGATACTGTGGGCCCGAGAGCCTTAAATATGAAGTTTGGTAGTCAAATTAATATATGTTGCGGAATAATATTATAACTTGGGTGTTTAATCCAAAGTTTCAAAAACACTCAAACTTCTACAAGTAAAGACCGTACATTTCTATGTAACGAGGTATTTTAATGGTTTTATAACTATTGTTTCACTCATCGCATCGGCGGAGAACCCTTGGGTTATTGAACTATTAAAATGTTGACTGAAGATCTTATACATATAGTGTGGGAACGCCCCCCCCCCCCCCCCTTTCATAAATTCCGAGAATCATTACCCCAGCTGGAAGGTACACTAAAGCTGAAGCAAAAAGCCTATATATATACGCAGTGCATTACATACACAAGGGTCCAAAGCATATATATATATATATATACATATACGTTATATGTTGTGCTTTATATTCAAAGGAACAAATCAAACTATATACATATATGAAAGGCGCTCTATTGTTCGGCCTTAATACAACCAAAGCCTTATATGGTGGAACCCTTACCCAATCGCATCGGAAAATTGACAGCGGAACAGGTTAACAACAGATTGCAATTGCGATTGAGTTCTGGACCCGATGGGCGTATAAACTGTGGTTTTTATATGTTTGAGTTCCAGCCTAATCGCATCGGCACATCAAAATGAACAGTGGTTGATCGCATCGTAGAAGCAGTAGAGCATCGGAGCAACTCAATGGATGTCGCGATTGCGATTAATTGCAATCGGAAAAATGTGAAAGGTCACGAGTGGAGTATAGCTGGCATGTGGGGTCCATCCAGAAGATAAGACTAAGAACAGCGGTTACACAACTGCAACGAAAGAGAGAGACAGCTACAGAAAAATGTGCAGTAATCCAAAAAGGTGGAAGGGGTTTGATTTGAAAATATATTATATGGACAGAGAGTGTGTAAGTAGATAGCCCGAGCACAGAGATTGATAAAGAACAGACATTGCCCAAATCTATATTTATTTGAGGATAAACTTGGAAAAGCAGCTATATATACAGCAGACACACAATCACGGTGAACAGGAATATGCACAAGAATGAACTTGACAAGTGTACATGCGCAGGTGCATAGAGTAGCAGTAAATAGAATATGCAGATGACAGTGAACAAAGAGGCAGGACAGTTGCATCACTGCTACAGAAAGGACAAAACTAGCAAGCCAAGGGCTGCGTGAAGTTTATATATTGAAACTGAAAATGTAAATGTTCAATTTTGTTATATTGTTTGTGATGCAAAGACAAGTATCCAAAGGAAAGGAAAAATCCCATTGTAAAATTGAAATTTGTACATATTGTTATATTGTTAATGAGTTGGACAAAGAAATGAGAAGACAGAAGCCAAAGAGTCATGGCTGTTCACTCCAAATTCCTTGTGAAATACAAACAGTCATGTAAGGAACTCTATATATAATATCAACTTGATATGCATAAGAGAAGTTAGAGAGAGTAAGGATAGAGAATGAAAAGAATAGAAGATTGAGGCAAAGAAGATAAGGAAGAGAGGAGCAGAAATAGATGCTACAGAACAGAGCTGATATCTGAGCTAAATCAGTAAAACATTTCTTGTGATAAATTGAGGAAGTTGGAGCTTCCCTATCAAGTTGAAGCTTGATAGCTGTCAGTGGTAGCTGACTGAGGTTAGAGCCTCCTGTAGGTTGGTGCCTGCAGAAAATTGAAGGGAGTCGGAGCTTCCTTTCAAGTTGTAGCTTGCAGAATTGAGGTTGGAGCCTCCTGTGGGTTGGTGCCTGCAAAAAAACAGTGGTGAGAGGGAGTTGGAGCTTGCCTTTGCATCACAACAATAATAAAATGTGGTTTTCTCCCTTTATGGGTTTCCACTTATATCTGTTGTCTCTATCTGTGTTGCCTGTGTACTGAGATGATTTACCAAATCTGCATAATGTTCGCTGCTCTCATAATAAGTTTGATGACACATTAATTTAATACTTGTTGCAAGATATTAAGATTGTTCATGTACTAAGGTTGATTATAAAAGTAAGTTGTAAATAAGCTGATGAAAAATTTTAAAAGCTCATGTATGAGTTAAACTGATTCACCCCCCCTCTCAGTTCAACTAAGAATTCAACAATTGGTATCAGAGTCGGTTCCTTTTATACCAGTTTAACCACTGAAAGGAGATTCTAGGCCTCCAAGATGGCTAGTCAAGAAGGAAGCTCAACCAATAAAGCCCCTTTCTTCACCGGTACTAATTATGCCTTCTGGAAAATTAGAATGAAAGCATACATAATGTCCCTAAAAATAGAGGTATGGGCTGCTGTAGAATTTGGATATGCCCCAAAGGCAACTGACCCAGAAAGAGAAGCTAAACAAGAATTTGTAGCTAATGCAAAGGCCATGAATGCAATTTTAAGTGGACTCTGTGAGGCTGAATTTATCAAAATAATGCACAGTAAGACTGCCAAAGATATGTAGGACACTCTAGAGAATATCCATGAGGGAGATAAAAAGGTAAAGACTGCCAAACTTCAAGTATATAGAGCCCAGTTTGAAAATTTAAAAATGAATGATGATGAAGATGTTGGCAGCTTCTTCCTAAAAGTTGCAAAAATTGTTAACAATATGAAAGCACTTGGAGAAACCATACCAGAAAGTATAGTTGTGCAAAAGATTCTAAGATCTCTTCCTTCCAAGTTTAATCCCAAGGTGTCTGCAATAGAAGAAACAGCTGATTGGGAGACCTTGACCATGAACCAGCTACTTGGAAATCTAACAGCATATGAAATGAGACTCCCACAGAAGAAGCCAAGTACGAGAGAGGCAGCCTTTAAAACAGAAAAGAAGAAAGAAGAAGAGGAAGACTTATGCTCTTGCTCGGATGAAGAAGAAGCAAAATTTGTCAAGAAACTGGATAGAGGCTCGGGTAAATACAAAGGTAAACTTCCTTTCAAATGCTTTAACTGTGGAAGAGTTGGACACTATGCAGCTAAGTGTCCTCACAAGAAAGTAAGGAATCGGGCCCAAGAATCAGAGAAAAATACATCAAAGAACTGGCAGAAAGGAAAGAAGTTCAGCAGAAAATCCTTCTATGCTCAACAAGACAACAGTACATCTGAAGACTCAGATGAACCCTCAAGTGAAGAAGGAACCTCTGAATTTTTATTGGTGGCCATAGAAGCACTTGAAGGACTCCTGCTAGAAGATGAAGAAGAAGAAGGTGAAGTCGACCTTGAGGGGGAGCTAAGAAGTGCTCTGGAAGAGATTGACAGACTCAAACTGAAGTGCAGAAAACAAAAGGGCATTCTCCTCAAGTATGTAAGAGAAGAGAAAAATTCAGAAGCCCTCATGCAGCTGAAGGTAGAGCTTGAAGAAGCCAAGAAGATAGAAGACATGTTACTTCAGCAAATCAAGGATAAAACTCGAGAACAAGAGAAGTTGGAAGAAGAAGTTGTATGTCTGAGGAAGAAATTAGAAAATGCTTAGAGGAAAGTATCTACAAATTCCTCTCAACAACAAGCTCTAGTAAGTTGAACGAAATTCTGGATGCTCAAAGATCTCCTATTATAAAAACGGGAATGGGCTATGAAGGAGAATTGAGTAAAAGCAAAGAAAAGGAAAACAGAGAGATTATTTTTGTAAAAGCAAAGAAGAATGATGAAGCAACTCAAACAATTCCGACAAAAGAAGAAACATGTAATGAGGAAGACAGAGATCAGAAGAAACCTCTAATAACAAAGAATGCAATAAATACTAAGACAACAGAAAAAGAATCATATGCCTCTGAGTATGTCAAACTTGGAAGCCATCAAAGGAGATTCTTCCCTCCTATGAAGAATGCCACCCGTTATGTCTGCCACAAGCTGGGACACATTGTTGCATATTGTCATGCAAGGAGGAGTAATTCAAACCAGCAAAAGATGCAAACAGTGAAGAGACTGTCTCAAACAAACAAATGGAGAAGACAACCTAACATCAGGTATGCAAATAGTTTCTATGGTTACTGTTTTTATTGTAATGAATTTGGCCATAAGATCATTGAGTGTAGAAAGTATGGACAAAGATTGATGTTCAACACCTCAAGGAGGTTTATGAATCAAAGAAATTTTGTTCATACTCACAATTCTGCAAAAATTATGATCAAATGTTGTGTATGCAATCAAGTTGGACATATGCCTTCCAAATGTCCTCTTAGAAGAAGTAGTTCATCGCCTCACAAAAGATACCAAACAAAAGGGTGCTTCCAGTGGATAAAGAAGGTGAATAAATGTGACTTGGCTCTAACTGCACAAGACCTGAAAAGCCAGTGGTATTTGGACAGTGGCTACTCAAAACACATGACTGGAGACAGAAGCAAGTTTATAACTCTTGATGAAAAGAAATCTGGCAATGTTACTTTTGGCAATGATAAATCAGGAAAAATAAAAGGAAAAGGCTCAATCAGCCTAGACAATGGCAGAGGAAAGGCCCAAGATGTACTATTTGTAGATGGGCTGAAACCAAATTTGCTGAGTGTCAGTCAAATGTGTGATAAAGGCTGTGAAGTTCTTTTTAGAGCACAAGATTGTGAAGGCAGATCAAGCACCACAGGTAAGACTCTGCTCAAAGGAGTTCAAACAGAGAGTAATGTTTACATTGTGAAAGAGGAAGATGAAGCATGTCATCTTAGCAAACTTGAGGAGTCATGGTTATGGCATAAAAGGTTGGGACATCTCAGCTTCGATCACATCATCAAACTAAGCAAGAAGAAAGTTGTCAGAGACATGCCAGAAATAAAAAGGCCTTCTAATACCATATGCAAATCTTGTCAATTGGGCAAACAGACCCGCACATCATTTAAGGCCAAAGATGAGTTATCAACAAGAAGACCACTCCATCTTGTGCACATGGACCTATGTGGACCAGCAAGAACTAAAACACCAAGTGGAGAATCCTACTTCATGCTGATAATATATGATTTCTCTAGAATGACATGGGTTGCATTTCTCAAGAATAATTCGGAAGCTCTGAAAAAATTCAAAATATTCAAAGCCTTGGCAGAAAATCAGACAGGATGCAAGCTGAAATGCATCAGATCAGATAGAGGAGGTGAATTCACAGATTATGACTTTGCAGACCTATGCAATGAACATGGCATAAAGCAACAATTTACTATTGCAGGGACACCTCAACAGAATGGAGTAGCAGAGAGACAAAACAGATCTGTACAACAAATTGCCAAAGCCATGATGCAAGAGAGTAATATTCCTCAAACCTTCTGGGCAGAAGCAGTACACACAGTGGTGCATATCCTTAATAAAGCTCACTTAAGGCCAAGCAATGACAAGACTCCCTATGAACTATGGCATGGAAAGCCAGCTTCAATCAAACATTTTAGAATTTTTGGAAGCAAGTGTTATATAAAGAATAATGATGAAAATCTTGGGAAATTTGATGCAAGAGCAGATGAAGGGATTTTTCTAGGATATGCTTCCAAAAGTAAAGGGTACAAGTGCTACAACAAGACTCTTCGAAAAATAGTAGAAAGCATTGACGTGAGATTTGATGAAGAACTTCCAAACAATACAAGAGATACAAACTGCAGCAGTCCATCAGACAGTCATGAAGAAGAAAACCAAGATGATGATGAAACAAGCAAGACAACAAAAGATGTAGAACTGAGCTTGAAAGCTCCCTCAAGATATACTCAAAAGAACCATCTTGAAGATCAGATCATTGGAGACAAGAGAGTAGGGGTCCAAACAAGAAGGAAGCTAACAGAACAGACAGAAGAGGTATACATACCCATGTTATCACAAATAGAGCCAAAGAAGTTTGAAGAAGCCAGCAAGGACAAGTATTGGGTGAAGGCAATGAATGAAGAATTGGACCAAATTGAGAAGAACAATACCTGGGAACTAGTTCCTAGACCAATTGAGAAAAATATCATTGGCTCAAAATGGGTATTCAAGAATAAAATGAATGAGCAAGGACAGGTAATCAGGAATAAAGCTAGACTAGTTTGCAAAGGATATTAACAAATCAAAGGACTTGATTATGATGAAACATTTTCTCCTGTAGCCAGAATGGAAGCCATCAGATGGTTTTGGCCTTTGCATGCAACCAAAACTTCAAGCTATATATCAAATGGATGTGAAATCTGCATTTCTGAATGGAGATCTAGAAGAAGAAGTCTACATGGAACAACCAGAAGGTTTCACTTTAACAGACAAAGAAGACTATGTGTGCAAACTGAAGAAGCCTCTCTATGGACTGAAACAGGCTCCTCGTGCTTGGTACTCAAGACTGGATAATTATTTGCAAAAAGAAGGCTTTAAGAGAGGTGGAGTAGACAACAATCTATACATAAAAGCCCATGAAAATGAACTCCTGATTGTTGTAGTGTATGTTGATGACATTATGTTTGGAAGAAACAGACATGAACTAGAAAAAGGGTTTGCCAATTGAGACAATCGTAGTTTGAGATGACCATGATTACAACTCACTTCTACTTAGGACTTCAAATTCAGCAAAAGAACACAGGTACATTCATCTCACAGGAAAAATACTTAAAAGAAATGTTGAAAAGTTCAAAATGGAGGAATGAAAACCTTTGTCAACTCCCATGATCACAGGATGCAAGCTGTGTGTTGATGACGGGTCTGCAGATATAGATCAAAAACTCTACAGACCCATGATAGGAAGCCTATTGTACTTGACAGCATCAAGACCAAAAATCATGCTAGCAGTAGGACTAGTGGCTAGATATCAAGCAGCACCTAAACAAAATCACCTTCTTGCAGTCAAAAGAATATTTAGATACCTACAAGGAACAACACAGTATGGACTTTGGTATCCTAAAGGCAAAAACTTCACTTTGAAAAGATAATAATAAAGATGCAGATTGGCTGGTTGTGCGATGATGAAAAGTACAAGTGAAGGCATCTGGTCCAGTGAGAAAGTCTCCAAAGTGAGCACAAGAAACAAACATCTATCTCTCTGCCTACAGTAGAAGCAGAATATATAGCAGCAACGGCATGTTGTACACAAGTCATGTGGATGAAGAAAACCCTCCAAGACATGAAGGTAAGCATTGATGAACCTATCTCAATCAAATGTGATAATACAAGTGCTATAAGTATATCTAAAAATCTTGTGCTTCACTCAAAAACTAAACATATCCCAATCAAGTATCATTTTCTCCAAGAACAAGTGGCTCAGAAGGTAGTAAAGCTAGAATATGTACCAACAAAAGAACAGACAGCAGATATATTTACCAAACCTCTTGCTAGAGAACCATTTGAATATTTGAGAGATAGACTAGGGGTAGTATCTGTAGATACTACTATCTGATATGAAGAGAAAGCATAGTTTCAAGGGGAGAACAAAAACGGAAATATCATTCCAAGGGGAGATCAATTAGAAAAGAAAGCATGAAACAGGTCCTCAAGATCAGTGAAACATGGGCGAAAGTTAAAAGCACACTAAAAACAAGCAACCCCTTGCCATTGATGTCAAAGGGGGAGGAAGAGCAAGCAACAGAAGAAAGGGTCCTAAAAGGCAAACAGAGGAAGTGTATTGCCATCAATGCCAAAGGGGGAGAATGTTGGAAATGTTGTCACTGATGGCAAAGCAGGAAGCAGAAGCAAAGGAGAAGACAGCGGAGAAGAACAGAGGGAAAGTACATTTACAGTGTCTGGGCAGCAAAAAGAGAGGGAACAGAGGCAGCAGAGAGGAAGAGTGCAATTTAATAGCAGATTTATAGAGACAGAGTGAAAGGTTATTCGCACTGGAGGGATCGACAATCCTACAAAAGGACTGGTATTAGTTCAATCCAATTCGAATACACGACCTTGGTTAAAGATTGGAACGAGGATACATTTGGACGCAGAGTCTGTGCAATGATGAAGTAGAAAGCGAGGCTGAAAGGAGCATGAACTCGTGGACAGTCAGAATGGTTACAAGTCGTAGAGATATTAGACATCAAAGCAATGGAGAAAGTGGAGAGGATCTTATTGAACAGATCGGGTCTATGAATGGGTAGCAAAGGCAACATCGAATAAAATGGAAGCATAAATATAACACACACATGAAGAACAGTAGTTAAAGAGGCAGAATTGTAAACGACGGTGAGGAATGGAACCTAGAGAGGAACCATGAATGCGCAGTGAAAACCTGATGGAGCTAGACGTTAAACATATGGAAGCGTCGTGTTAAAATGTAAATGAAACAGAGGTCAACAAATGAAAAGGTGGAACCTTGTACTAGACGGAACCGGATCACGGAAGACGGAACTCAGAAGGCGGAATTCGGAAGACGGAACTCTGACTAATGAACAGTAAAGGCGGGTTTCCGGTTTTCATCGCACCGCCTTCGTCGGGCAAGCGGTATTCAAGATTTCGGAGCGATTCCATACGCTGTCTGACAAGTGGCCTCAAGTGATTTCAGAAAACCACTCTCATCGTGCATTATTGTTCATGCATTTAAGGCAAGCGATATCCGTCGGATCACACGGGGCAAGGCGACGTGCTCTCCGCCGTCGAATGAGAAGGGCGACTTAAGCCAAGGGACGTCATATGGATACTGTGGGCCCGAGAGCCTTAAATATGAAGTTTGGTAGTCAAATTAATATATGTTGCGGAATAATATTATAACTTGGGTGTTTAATCTGTTAGCCACCTGTAAAATTTGATTATCCCAAAAGGTGGCTAAATCCATTTTTGAGCCTTCAAGGAACAATTTTTCTCACTAAAAACTATTGGCTCTTGAAGACTTTTTGAAGGCCTCATGCCCCTGTCCAGATCCTATACTGTTGTTTACATCCTAAAAACCTCTGAAATCCAGCTAAAATCCAAAGCCCAAATGCTGCTACAAACCCCATTTTCCCCTGCCTCTTCTTCCAAAACTAACCCCATTTTCATGTTTCTCCCCCTTCTACTTCATGAAAATCCGTAATAAGGTTCTGAGACCCCTTCTTAGCCTTATCGGAATCCTCGAATTCTTTTGGAAATCCTTGAAAAAACCGTTAAAATGCATATTTCCTATGTATTGGACTTAAGCCCCCTTCGGCCAATTCCCTAACCCTTTTTATCCATACACCCTGGCGCCAGAACCAGACGCTTAGCCAATCAGGCGTTTATCCATTTTAAAACAAATATTTCGCCCCGAAAACATTAAAACCTTTGTTTTAATTGAAACTTTGGATTTTTAATTATTTCGTATTTTTCCGCCGGTATCATTTTCTTAAACCGTTCCGCACCGTCGATCTGATCTGCAGATTGGACGATGCGGAGTGCATCTTTCCGTGGTCCCCACCACCCAAAATCCGGTTGCCCAAACCGGCGGTATCCGTCGCACTGCCTTCGGGCAAAATGTTGTTTTCCCCCGATGGCCAGCGATTCCATACACCTGCCGCCACGCGTCCCGTGTACTATTTGCAAAACCACCGTCCATCGCGCATTAACGTTCAGACCTGGATGCCCAGCAATATCGCTGTCCACCGTCCGATCTAGAGCGGGCCATCCAACGGTGATCGCTCGCCGGAGATGCCCGACACTTAACGAAGGTGCCCACGCGATAACCGGGCTACGGCGCGGCGGAAAATCAATCTCCGTCGTCGATCTGATCTGCAGATCGACGGTCCATATTCCATCGCCCGATTCTTCCATTTGACTTTCAACCTCCGCTCCCGACCATCGATCTCTGCGCGATCGACAGCTTAGATTCAATCTTCTTTCGCCCATTTCACGATCTCTCCCGATTGATCCCGACCGTTGGATGATGCCATCCAATGGCCACGCTTCCTCCACTCGTCCTTTGAAGCAGTCAACCTATTTTATGCAAGATTTTATAACATTTTTCGTATTTTGCAGGGTTTCAACGATTTCTTTGCTACGCTGAAGAAATTACGAAGGTTGAGGGTGTCGACCCTCCCGCCTTCGATTCACCATAGGAAATCACTAACAGGGTTTAAAATTCATGTTTATCAATGATCCATCAACCATTGACACCTTATGAACCCTGCGCAGCCCTGCACACCAACAAAAACACCATGAAAGGGGCACGGTCAAAGAGTATTAGTGTCGAAGACCAGAATGTATCAGAGCAGAAGATTAAAGACAGGCTTACGGGGATTACGGCTAAGAATGATTATCAAAAGCCTAATCCCCGAAATAAAACACAGTTTACAGAAAACCTAAAGTGTTTTATCTAGCAGGAATGCCTCCACCGCCACCATTTGAGGCAAATTGATTCCTCGGCTACCATAGTGCCACCTATTCCTCAAAGTACTCAATCAGAGGCCGAAGTTATTGATCAAATGAAGATTTTCACCTCAGCGCAGCCAGAAAGTTACTTCTGCAATGAAACTTAATGCAAAGATATCTGCAGAGTAACCCTAGCGTCACACAAAGCCTAAAGGTCAACAAAGCTCCCCCCGAGCTTAATTCATAAGTGTAAATCAATTAATACAGTGAAACACCTGTACAGTTTCTTCAATGAGCCCCCCAAGGGCCAAGAAGACATTAACTCCGTATTAATTATAATTGAGATCTTTTATCAGATCTCACCTCCTCATCCTTCTATATATACTTCTTCAGAAGATGAGTGAGGAGTTGGTTGTAGAACTTTGATATACACTTGAGCTTAAACTTCTGATTGTACATAGTATTCACTGGCTCTTGGAGCTCTGCTGGTGATAGATAGGTCAAGCTGAGATGTGTAGATCGCTGCTAACCTAAAGCACTGGACTTAAAGCTGTAACTGGTTTGGAGCATTAATACAAGCTGATTTATGAGATCCTGGTCTATGTTGACGGTGATGTTTTTCTCATTGTAACTTGTTATTTTATTTTTGTTTCCACTGTGTTTCATTTTCTCTTATAAAAAACAGTATGCATAGGGTTAGAACCTGCTGTATATCAGTAACCTTCTCTAACTGAAAATCTTTATCTGAATGTTTTCTTCCAATCTATGTTATTTAGGAATGATTTAATTCAGTTCAAGCATAGGAATGCTGGCGTTCCCTTGTCTTATTGTCTTAGCTGAATGTTATTTTTAGATGTTACTTTCAGTATATGTTTAGTGAAGATGAACTGAGGAAGATATGGTGAGTCCTGGTCCCAGTTTGATCCCACAGACTGTCTAACTGTTTCCCTTGGAATGTGTTAAAAGCTGGCTAGTTTCAAAGTACTTACAAGATCTTAGGCCATTCTGTGTTATCTTTGTGTTTGTCTTGAAAGTAACCCAGTAAAGCAGAGCTAGGAGAGGATTTGTGGTGAGCCCGACCCGCTAGTTTCTACTCCAAAAGTTGCCTTCAAGTTTCCCTTTGTTTTAAGATGTTTTCTATTGAAAGTGTATCAAAGGCTGGCTAGTTTAAAAGTACTTACCAGATCCTAGTTTACTTTTATGTTTTTCTTGAGTCCATGTCAAAGGCTGGCTAGTTTCAAAGTACTTACCAGATCATGGACTGCTCTTGTTTCTGCATCTGTTTATTTCTCCTTCTTATTGTATCATTCCATTCCATAAATCAATCTTCAAAGAGATCCTTAGACATAGATGACTTGCCCCATGGACCACTCTTGCCTCTTGCTGTTCCAATTAAACCCTATTATGACTCCATAGCCCAATGGACTAAAACTTGCAATTATCTATCTTTTTGACCAAAGCTTACTCTGATTGCTTACAACTTCTCACCTTTGAAACTTTTTGCATTCAAAACTTTCCACCTTGAACAGTAAATCATGCTCAACCATCCAAAAAACAAACCCTTGGCCTTCATAACTAGCCTAATATCATAACCCCAAACTTCAAAGACAAATCCATCTTTGTACATATTGGAGAGATCCCTCTCCGGATTCAGGAGGGCTAGATCCTAGAATCCCAAAGTTGGTTGAACGATGTTGCTTCTGCAGTTTTAGTCTTACCAATCTGCTAAAATTACAGATCCCTAACATAATCCAAAGTTTCAAAAACACTCAAACTTATACAAGTAAAGACCGAACATTTCTATGTAACGAGGTATTTTAATGGTTTTATAACTATTGTTTCACTCATCGCATCGGCGGAGAACCCTTGGGTTATTGAACTATTAAATGTTGACTGAAGATCTTATACATATAGTGTGGGAACCTCCCCCCCCCCCCCTTTCATAAATTCCGAGAATCATTACCCCAGCTGGAAGGTACACTAAAGCTGAAGCAGAAAGCCTATATATATACACAGTACATTACATACACAAGGGTCCAAAGCATATATATATATATATATATATATATACGTTATATGTTGCGCTTTACATTCAAAGGAACAAATCAGACTATATACATATATGAAAGGCGTTCTATTGTTCGGCCTTAATACAACCAAAGCCTTATATGGTGGAACCTTTACCCAATCGCATCGGAAAATTGACAGCGGAACAGGTTAACAACAGATTGCAATTGCGATTGAGTTCCGAACCCAATGGACGTATAAATTGTGGTTTTTATATGTTTGAGTTCCAGCCTAATCGCATCGGCACATCAAAATGAACAGTGGTTGATCGCATCGTAGAAGCAGTAGAGCATCGGAGCAACTCAATGGAAGTCGCGATTGCGATTAATCGCAATCGGAAAAATGTGAAAGGTCACAAGTGGAGTATAGCTGGCATGTGGGGTCCATCCAGAAGATAAGACTAAGAACAGCGGTTACACAACTGCAACGAAAGAGAGAGACAGCTACAAAAAAATGTGCAGTAATCCAAAAAGGTGGAAGGGGTTTGATTTGAAAATATATTATATGGACAGAGAGTGTGTAAGTAGATAGCCCGAGCACAGAGATTGATAAAGAACAGACATTGCCCAGATCTATATTTATTTGAGGATAAACTTGGAAAAGCAGCTATATATACAGCAGACACACAATCACGGTGAACAGGAATATGCACAGGAATGAACTTGACAGGTGTACATGCGCAGGTGCACAGAGTAGCAGTAAATAGAATATGCAGATGACAGTGAACAAAGAGGCAGGACAGTTGCATGACTGCTACAGAAAGGACAAAACTAGCAAGCCAAGGGCTGAGTGAAGTTTATATATTGAAATTGAAAATGTAAATGTTCAATTTTGTTATATTGTTTGTGATGCAAAGGCAAGTATCCAAAGGAAAGGAAGAATCCCATTGTAAAATTTAAATTTGTACATATTGTTATATTTTTAATGAGTTGGACAAAGAAATGAGAAGACAGAAGCCAAAGAGTCATGGCTGTTCACTCCAAATTCCTTGTGAAATACAAACAGTCATGTGAGGAACTCTATATAATATCAACTTGATATGCATATGAGAAGTTAGAGAGAGTAAGGATAAAGAATGAAAAGAATAGAAGATTGAGGCAGAGAAGATAAGGAAGAGAGGAGCAGAAAGAGATGCTACAGAACAGAGCTGATATCTGAGGTAAATCAGTAAAACATTTCTTGTGATAAATTGAGGAAGTTGGAGCTTCCCTATCAAGTTGAAGCTTGATAGCTGTCAGTGGTAGCTGACTGAGTTTGGAGCCTCCTGTAGGTTGGTGCCTGCAGAAAATTGAAGGGAGTCGGAGCTTCCTTGCAAGTTGTAGCTTGCAGAATTGAGGTTGGAGCCTCCTGTGGGTTGGTGCCTGCAAAAAAACAGTGGTGAGAGGGAGTTGGAGCTTGCCTTTGCATCACAACAATAATAAAATGTGGTTTTCTCCCTTTATGGGTTTCCACTTATATCTGTTGTCTCTATCTGTGTTGCCTGTGTACTGAGATGATTTACCAAATCTGCATAATGTTTGCTGCTCTCATAATAAGTTTGATGACACATTAATTTAATACTTGTTGCAACATATTAAGACTGTTCATGTACTAAGGTTGATTATAAAAGTAAGTTGTAAAAACGCTAATGAAAAATTTAAAAAGCTCATGTATGAGTTAAACTGATTCACCCCCCCTCTCAGTTTAACTAAGAATTCAACATTACCCACTTAAGGTGGGGCAGTTCATCGCCCAACAGGGGTGGGGACATTCATGGGTTACTTAATGGTGCAAGGGGGCACCATAGTGGCCTTAGGAACATGGGTGATGACCATAATGATAGGGAGTAGAGTTCGTGTTTGGATTTTTCCCACTAGCTAAATTTTATTGTCTCAAACATCTTTTGCATTTTGTGGTACATTTCCTACTGTATGTGGCCATATTATGCTTTTATCTTCTTTTTTTAGTTGCATCAACCTTTGGGTAATGTTCCAAGCCGGACCCAAGTTGTGGACAAGGGGAAGGGGAGGCTAACACCATGTGGACCCAATGGACAAATGCAGACAC
The DNA here is from genome assembly GCA_034641835.2 of Pinus albicaulis. Lineage (NCBI taxonomy): Eukaryota > Viridiplantae > Streptophyta > Pinopsida > Pinales > Pinaceae > Pinus > Pinus albicaulis. Next base: position 1,682,632,102 of record CM076578.1, read on the forward strand.
GAATAGGGAAAATGTGAAAAGGGCTTGTAATGATCAAAGGGAAGTAGGTTATATTGTATCGGGAAGCGAGACCACGCAACCAAAATCAAGATTTCCCATGTAGTGCCACTGCTAAAGCCAGTAGCCAATAAAGGAGATCCCACAGGACTAGGATTCAAGATTAACCCCCCAGTTGAAGTAAGGGAACAAGAGTGCAGTCAAGACCCTTCCTTCTTCCAAGTCTCCCAATAATCCATGCCCAATTTTGCCCAAGAAAAACAAGCATAAACCCCCAATTACATAATGAAAAATCATACCTTTGGGATCGGATGGCCCACCTTCAAACATACGATCATGACAGATGAGTGAGGGTACACAACAGTTGACTCAGATGGCGGAGAAAAGTAACACATCAAAGCTATCAGGTGGCTTGTGAGGGGTTGTTGGCTATTGGTTGTCGGCTGAAAACAAATCTAGAAGAAAATTTCTCTTCGCTAACCTTTCTCTTGGTTATAGTAGTTAATTGAGCTAACCAAGACCTACAGGGCTTGCACTTCTTAAGAGCGCAAGTATCAATGTTATGTATATTTTATTAATTATTAGTTAGATATAGTTATCTTAAGTTTTATTAAGTGAAAGGGCATGATCAAAGATCATGCCTCTTCACCAAGGGACACCATGAGGCTATATTTAAAGCCTCGGTGATTCCCCATTGTAAGCATATCTGATATCTCATCTTTTATCAATAATAATATATACTAATTCAAGTTTACCAGAGTTTTTACACTCCATTGGTATCGGAGCCATCACTCTTCGGGATTTGTGTGATCACCCAGAATTAAGGAATTACAAAGAATTCCAGATTGCGGATTTTTTTTTTACCAAGTGCTTGAGCAACAACCTTGGTTTAAAAAAAAAAAAATTATTTTTTTTTTTTTTTTTTTAATAGCAGATTTTACTTTCCCCAACGCTCATTCCCTCACTACACTCACACCCCAGCCCTTTCCCTCTCAAGCTCATACGCTACCCCTCTACCCCCTCACCACCCAACGCTCAACCTCACCCTGCTATCTCCATTCCCCTCGCACTCACCACACTCCCAGCCCACGACCCCCCCTACCTCGCGTACTCTGCCTCACTTACACTTCTAGCACCCTCTCCCTACACCATTTCCCACGTCGTCCTTCCGATTTACCTCTCGGCTCCCTATCTCTCACCCCTTATCACTCCCGTCAACCGTCACCCACCTCCGCTTCCGCTGTCACCCCTTAACCCCGCCGCCCCTTTGCTCGCTCCCTGTCGTCACCTCTTCCCCTCTTCCCCTTTGCCCACTTACACTCCATCGGGCCCGACACCTTGTTGCACCCTTCCGCCGTTCCCGTGTCACCCTCGCTGCTGCAGCATCCTTCCCCGCCTCGTCCCTTCCGTCGCCGACTGCCGCTGTCTTCCGCCCTGTCAACCGTCCTTCATTCCACCCATCCGCCATCTTCTGCGGTCTACTACCCCACCGCAACCAAATAAACAAGTTTTTTAAATTCGTGTCAGCCAAAAAAAATCACCAAACAGTGTGTCGGTTGATTAAAAAGGAACTCTATTTTAAAGCACTGAAGATTGAAACGTGTTGAACAAGTGAACGAATTGTTCAAAGAAACATTCTGATGTTAAAAAAACATTCTGACATTAAAAAAAAAACGGACGGGTACTTTTTTCAAACAAAAAAACGTTGAACTAATTTTTATATATAACTATAATATATATACTATATAATTATAATTAATATATATATATATAATTTATACAAATAAAATAATAATAATTATTATTTATATAAATAAATAATAATTATTATTAAAAAATTATTAATTTAATTAATTAATTAATATTTAATTGATTAATTAAAAAAAAAAAAAAAAAAAGGGAAAACTGGCAGAAAAATATTCCCCACCTCATACACGTTCAATGTCTTCATCAATGTCAATGGCCGAATTCCAGAAGAAATTGGTGGATCTCGAGAAACAGATCAATAATAATTCCGAAGAATTCGGAAAAAGATTAGTCGATCTTGAAGGTACAGTTGCATGACATTCCAACGACATCAAAAAGGTTCATGATACGACAAATCGAATAGAAAGACAAATGTGGCTAAATCATCACGAGGCCACAGAAAAGCAGAGCGAAGCAATGAACAATATGACAGAACTCTTCAATAAGCTAAATGATAAGATAGATAAGTTAAGTCAGACACAATCCCCAATATCTCCTAACATGGAACAAAATCAACAAAACAATTCCGCAGATTCAGGGAACTCAGAAGAGCATCAAGAAAAAACCGATTCCCCACATCATCAAGAAGATAGTAATGCAGATTTTCAAAATAAGCAGCTCTGGAATGCATTTGCTAATCAATATCCCCTTCTTGTTCCACCATTAACATATCAGCGAAAAGCCAAAATCGAGCTACCCAAATTTGATGGTAATGAAAAAAATAGCGTTGCATGGCTTAATAAAGCGGAAGAATATTTTGAGATTTATGACATTACTAGTGATGATGAAAAAATTAAGCATGCTTCCATGAAAATGGAAGGGGAAGCATATAATTGGTATATGTGGTGGAAAAAGACGACGCTCGCTATCAGTTGGAGGAAATTTAAGGATGCATTCTTCAAAAGGTTTCAAGGCATAAAAGAAAAAAAGTTTTTTTCAACGTTTATCAAATTACGCCAAAAAGGAGATGTGGATGACTACACTCGAGAATGGGAGACCTTGGCAACACGAGTACCAGGATTGTCGGAATCTCGTCTAATCCAGTCTTACATCTCAGGACTTAAAATCCATATACAAGAAGAACTCTGATACCAATGGAGTGTAAAAACTCTGGTAAACTTGAATTAGTATATATTATTATTGATAAAAGATGAGATATCAAATATGCTTACAATGGGGAATCATCGAGGCTTTATATATAGCCTCATGGTGTCCCTTGGTGAAGAGGCATGATCTTTGATCATGCCCTTTCACTTAATAAAACCTAAGATAACTATATCTAACTAATAATTAATAAAATATACATAACATTAATTTGTTGTGGAGGTAAATCCCCTCTGCGGAGAGAGGCGATCCCTACTAGCCCAGACCGGGTCTAGCAACAATCGTTCACGCTATAGTGCAGGTTCCTAATTGCAAATAAACCAACTAGCGATGAAGGCTTACCTGGAATCCAACGCTGTCGCTTGCAGAGAAAGTAACGCTCCCGTTCCTTAACTCTGGCAGATCACAATCCTCACGATCTCCGTGATCGGACACCTGCACACGCAAGAAACAAAACAAATGCAAGCGTAAAATCCAGTGCATACAACTAATGTCAGTCAGAGAAGACATAACTCATGATCATCATCAAGAACAAGAGTGGAACCATAACCAATAGTCGCTTATCATTGATTAATCAAAAGAAGAATACAACCATAGCTCTGGATTCGGTATTGGTGCAGTATTAATGCAAGAGGGGCACCCTATTGCTTTTGAAAGCAGAAACCTAAATAAACATGAGCGTCTCAAGTCCACATACAGCAAGGAAATGCTCGCAATTATGCATGCATTAGCCAAATGGAGACAATCTCTGTTAGGGAGTAAATTTTCCATCCGAACAGATCATAACAGTCTTCAGTATCTCCTTCAGCAAAAAACACTCTCTGAAGAACAACAAAAATGGATCGAGAAGATTGCCGCTTTTGACATGGAGATATTACACAAGAAAGGGAAAGACAATGTAGTAGTGGATGCCCTGTCCAGAAAAGATGAGGAATCAGCATTACTTGCAGTTTCGATTGTTGTCCCTGAATGGCTTAATGAGATTAGAAGTGAGTACGCCAAAGATCCGGAAATGTTGGCTATAATCAATAATCTCCCAGGGAATTCAAAATTTGAATGGAAGAACGATATCTTATGGTACAAAGGGAGAATTTATCTAAACTCCAAATCCAAGTTTATATCAAAAATACTCAAGGAATCACATGATTCCATGTCATCTGGGCATGTAGGATATTTCAAAACCTACTAAAATGCACGTCAGTCATTTTTCTGGAAGGGTATGAGTCACGATATTCAAAAATATGTTGCAGAATGTGACAAGTGTCAAAGAAATAAAAATGAAAACATTATGACACCTGGCTTACTTCATCCCTTAAATATTCCGACTCAAAAATGGGAAGAAATATCAATGGATTTTATTGAAGGATTACCTGTATCGGATGGAAAGGATAAGATCTTCGTCGTAGTAGATAGACTCACTAAATATGCTCACTTTATCGCTATTAAAAAAACAGACTCTGCAAAGCAAATTGGGGAGATATTCTGCAAACATATTTATAAACTACACGGCTTTCCGAAAGTTATTGTCAGTGACGGGGATGCCAAATTTAAAAGAAACTTTTGGAAGGAATTGTTCAACCATGTTGGAACCTACCTCAACATGAGCTCAGCTTATCACCCTCAAACAGATGGGCAAACAGAGGTTGTTAATAAATGTTTGGAAGCTTACCTACGGTGTTATGCTACGGAGAAACAAAATAAGTGGGTCCAATGGTTGCATCTTGCCGAATGGTGGTATAATTCTACTTACCATACATCGACAAAAATGACTCCGTTCCAGGCTTTATATGGATATGAGCCTCCGAAGTGGAAAGATTTTGCTTCAGTTCAAACAAATTTGCCAGCAGTAAAAAATCAACTAGAAGAACACCAAAAGGTCGTCCAAATTCTATAAAAAAATGAGTATTGCACAGAATCGTATGAAGCAACAGGCTGACCGTAATCGCACTGAGAGATCATTTGAAGTTGGAGACTAGGTGTTTGTCAAGCTTCAACCATACAAGCAGTTGTCCCTAAGACAAAAAGGAAAAACTAAATTAGCTCCAAAGTTTTATGGTCCGTATCAAATTATTAAAAAGATCAGTCAAGTCGCTTATGGGTTGAGCCTTCCCGATACCAGTCGTGTTCACAATGTTTTCCATGTGTCCTGCTTAAAAAAGGCATTGGGTAACCATCAGTTGCCCCAAACAACACTTCCCATTTTGTATGATGAAGGCAAGCTCGTTCTAGAGCCCGAAGGTATCCTATCTACCCGTGATAAGAAGCTGCGCTCTCGTGTTATTACGGAATATTTAATCAAGTGGAAGGACTTGCCCATTGAAGAAGCATCTTGGGAGTCTAAAGCGTTTCGTCAGCAACACCCATCATTACGTATGCTTTGAGGACAAAGCATCTTAAAAGAGGAGCAATGTTATGTATATTTTATTAATTATTAGTTAGATATAGTTATCTTAGGTTTTATTAAGTGAAAGGGCATGATCAAAGATCATGCCTCTTCACCAAGGGACACCATGAGGCTACATTTAAAGCCTCAGTGATTCCCCATTGTAAGCATATCTGATATCTCATCTTTTATCAATAATAATATATACTAATTCAAGTTTACCAGAGTTTTTACACTCCAATCAACAATTTTATAAATAACATAATTGTGACTAGAAATAGGACCACTTAAAATGGATATAGATTGCTTAGCAATAATACCTTCAACCTTGATCACAACTAATTGGTAGTTTTCTTGGGGTCTTCTACTGCAGCATAGATCCTAGGAACAACCCTTGTCGCATCTTCAACCATTGTAGCCTCTTGAATGTTATGCATATTTCTAACAGTCCCATTCCAATGTGGAGAATTTCTAAGCATATGATCTTCTCCACCTTCCCAACATTGAATATGCTCCCTTAGCTTTCCTCTTACCCATTCAGCCAACTTAGCCTCACCCAGGGTTAGTTGCTTCTACTAATTTTATAATGTGAAGGTTTGAACCCTTTCTTTCTATGATCAAATTTCTCCTTCTTTTCCTTCAATGACAAATGGAATTTTGGTTAGCTTTTATTTTAACCAATAGTACTTAGCCTTTCTAATGGCCTCATCCAAAGTTTGAACTTTGAGGTTCATCAAACTCCATTGTGTCCTTGTAAAACTAACACAATCCACTTCGAAAACATTGGATCTTCGCCTTTTCATGTTTGATGAGATTGACACACCTTTGCAACTCCAAGAATTTATTTGTATATTCATCCAAGCTCATTCGGCCCAACTTTAACTCATGGAATTCGTTAATTTTATTATCATGGTATCTATTAGGGAGATGCCTATACTTAAAGTGCTTCTTGAACTCCACTTCCAAACAATCTTCTTCTCATTGATTTTCTTGACTTGTTTAAAATTTGAAAGTTCTTCCTCATCCCAAAAAGCCAAGCCTTGGCTTCTTGCTCAAATTTCACTTCACCGTCAAATGTAGGGCCTTTTTGCCTTTCAAAATTCTCCATGTAAGCTAATCTCAGAAAGGCTTCTTCCCAATCTTACATTTATCGTTATCGGCAATTTATCGCCAAGGGTCCAAAATTTTAATCATCAGCAATATCAGGGAAATTATCAAAAATTATCGAAAATTATTAGGAAACTTGAAACCAATAAAAAAATAATCACCTTTTTTTTTCAATTTTTTAAACTTCTAAAGCAACATCAACATCAAAAAAACACATTGTAACATAAATATGAAGATAAAACTACTATATAAAATGTATAAGATGTCAAGTGGTACATAAAACATCAATACTGAAATATGATATCTATCTTGACTCTCCCAAGTCACAAGTCTTAATAAGATCAAAGAAAATTGCATCAAAACAAAAAGGTGTATCTCATGAGATGATCATCATGAGGCATCTAGATACTACAAGCCTACAAGGCTAATCATGATGCACTAAAATATCAAGTTTCAATGATTCCCTTTACCCCTTTTACGAGCAGAGGTCATCGGTATCATTCTTCCTCTAGAAGCAGTAGGTGGACATGATGAGCCTGAGCTTGAGCCTGAAGTGGAAGGTGAAACTCTTGGGGAAAATGTAAAAGATGAAGTGGGATGTCTTTCACCTCTTCACCTAGTTGACAGTCTTTATGGAGGTGGTCGTGGTAGCAATGGTTGTGGCTCTGGCACACTTTCAAATTCAATGTCCTCCCCCTGCTCTAAATCTGTCTCTCCTACAAGTGGAACTTCCTCCTCCTCCTCCTCCTCCTCATCCTCTTGCTCCAACCGCTCAAGTGCCTCCTCCATGATAGGCTTCTCGGTCTCCACCCTCCACGGACTCCTAGTGTCATGTGCCTCCAATGAAATGGCATTTGTATCAAGTATTTTGTTTATTTGCCTGACCCATAACCTGAGATTGTAGTAGACATGTACCATGTCATTGAGGCAGTGAACATCTAACCTACATGAGAGGCATTTTGTGATTAATCATTAGAGGAATTAGGATTCAAGATGATGTCCCACATACGCCATAAATTAAAATTAATGAACTTATAAAAAAAAATTGAAAATTTCTAACCTGTTGCGCTTCTTGGAGTGTATCTTTTCAAAGACACTCCAAATGCGCTCACACCCTGAAGATCCGCAAGTTTGACTTAGCACTCGAATGGCAAGTTTTTGCAACTTTGGGACTCTTCTACCATATTTTTCCCACCAAACATATACAACAAATAAATGGAAAGAATTCAAATTTCCAAGGAAAGACGATGACTTATATTTCGGTTTTCCATTACGTAACATGTTAAAATTTCAAATAGAATCATAGATAGTCATAGAAAGGAAACATATTGAAATCTAAAAGTGAAAATTGAAATAAATTTTACTTGTAGCTTACCTAGCACCCGAGCGGTCTTGTCTTGGATAGCCATATCATACCCAAATATCCCATAACTCAACTTATATACCTCAAATTGTTTGGAAATATCATTGCGTTCAGTGGAAGTAAACACCATCCTCTAAATATATTGGTAAACCGTAAATTCCATCCATAACCTCTGCATCAAACCTAAATCCACATGCAAAAGAGAATGCAGGATTGAGGTGTTGCATGAATCGGATGATGGAGAGTATTGTTCCATCGCTCATTAATCACACCCCACATCTCATCTCGTCTAGTGAATCCCTCTTCCCCCTTGTCCTCATAATATCGATGGATAGCTTCCTTGGCTCTATCTATAAATTTTTGTAGATGTTCTATGCTTGATGCAACTTTACTTTTTATCCCAATATCAGTCAGCAATCACATAAACAAGAAAGTAAAATGCAGATAGAGCATACCAGTAGATCGACAAAAGACAAGCCAAAAATATATAAGTGTGTTGGTGGGTTACGGCAGTCAACAGGATGCTTCAACCAGCAAAGTCTCAATATGGTCAGCCAACCAGAAGTGTCACACAACCCTCTCGGACAGCCAGATCAGTCAATGCAAAAGTCAACGAAAGTTAACATTGTCCCAGTCAACGGTCAACGTAGAACAGCAACAGCAAAAAGTCAACGCATCCCAGTGAAAGTCAACGGTCAACCTTGATTTCTGTGCCAATGAGTACGGACTGCAGAAATCGAAATTCTGGCCAAGATTTGGGTCAGTTTGACCATGCGTTGACCAAAGTCAACGCTGCTCAATGCTGCGGTAGAAACCCTAGGTCAAAAACAGAAATTTCTCCTTACTGAAATTTCCCACGTGTGAAGAGAAGAGCCTCCAAGGTGATCGAACCAATCAAATGATGAGAGAGAATGTGTGAGGATGAGATGAGTGAAAATGTCCTCCAACATTGACCAATATATATCCATCTCTGAGGGTGTGTGACACAACTGTTGGGGCTTCAAGCCTACGTTTCATTTCAAGCCGACCTGCACATATTTTGAATAAATTCAAAATAAATGTTCTGCTCATCGGATCAAGATGATCTTTAGATCAATCTTGCACCTCTCCAAAAGAGGAATCCAATAAAAATATTGGCATCTTCATCTGAGCATCACAACATGGAGTTTAGACCTAGTTGTCCAAAATTAACACTCCCTCTCAACTAGGGAGAACTCCATCCACCTGTGCCATCCAAACATCGTGCGTCATCCCGCCGTAACTTGCTTTGTTGGCTTCTTTATTTCAGAACAAAAGTGGGTCAGTCACAAAGACATCATTCCCAGCTGACAAATTCAGCCCAAAGCTCTGAAACCTCTATAGGACTCAAAGAGTGACATACCAACCCGAAGTTGGTTTATCTGACCCAAAATCAGTAGGAGGTCTGAAACCTCACTTGACTTGATCCCAGATCAAGTGGTTGGACACGTGCCATCCTAGACATAGAGAGTACGACAATCTCTGATGCGTCCATCAGTATTTGCTGCTAGTCTCTAGCTTTTCCCACCTCACTGGCCAAATGAGAGTTACTTCCTATGAGTTCGGGACTCAATGGGTAGGATGCATACGAGGCACAGATCATGAGAGGTGAACCAACTCAACATCATAAAGGTGGGGCAGAAGCACCACAAGGTTCGGCAAGCCTACCTCCGTGTGTGCTTATAACTCCGAGGAGCTATCCCCAAGGCCACCCCAGAGCTCCCATAGCTCATTGTCCAACAGGACCCTCAAAATAGGGTCGTTCCACGATTCCAAGATTCTCACGGAAGGTTAGGAACTTGACCTTCCCCAAGGGCTTTGTGAGAATATCTGCGACCTGCTCATCAGTTCCTATAGGATCGAGCCTTACGGCGCCTCGCTGTACCATATCCCGGATAAAGTGGTACCTGATATCAATATGCTTGGATCGATCATCGAACACAGGATTCTCTGACAAACGAATCCCACTCTGGTTATCACAAAGGATAACAGTGGTATCTAGCACATGCCCGAACAGCTCACTGAAGAGCTTTCGCAACCAAACTGCTTCACAACAGGCCATACTCACTACAATGTATTCGGCCTCCACAGTGCTCAAAGCCACTGACTTCTGCTTTCTAGTCATCCATGATATTGAAGCAAAACCAAGTGAGAAGCAGGATCCCGATGTGCTCTTAAGATACACCACACTGCCAGCCCAATCGGCATCAGTATATCCATGGAGTGTCACGCTCCCGGCAATGTATCTCAGCCCATGGTTTATTGTGCCACGAAGATATCTCAACAGATTCTTGGCACCAACCCAGTGAATGTGATGAGGATCAACCATATGTTGACTCAAAGTGTTCACTACAAAACATACGTTCGGACGGGTGTTCACTAAGAACAGTAGGGCCCCTACGAGTTGACGATACTCAGTAGGATTTGCTAGCACAGGCCCAGCAGTGTTGCCACTCAACTTCTTGAAGTTGAGCTCCATCAGTGTCGACACAAACTTACAGTCCACCATTCCAAATCTTTCCAAAAGCTTAACAATATATTTTTCTTGAGAAAGGAAAATCTCGCCAGGTCTCTGCCAGACCTCTAGGCCTAGGAAGTAATGCATCAGTCTTAGGTCCTTCATTCCGAACTCAGCAGCGAGCTCCCTCTTGCACTAATGAATGAGAGGGTTTGCACCTGTCAGGAAGAGGTCGTCCACATACAACACCAGAATGAGAGGCCTTTCTCTATCAACCTTAAAGTAAAGGTTCGGATTGGCAATACTACGAGTGAAGCCCAGCTTCATCAAGTAGCGATCTATCCTCTCATACCAAGCTCTGGGTGCTTGCTTCAGCCCATAGAGGGCTTTCTTCAACCTGTAGACATGGGTGTCTCGATCCTGGACTTCGAACCCCGGAGGTTGCTCCACATACACCTCTTCCTTTATCGCACCATGCAAAAATGCGGTCTTCACATCCATCTGATGAAGATTCCATCCTTGCGTAGCAACAAGGGCTATGATAGATTGGATGGTTGTATATTGAGCCATAGGTGCAAATATGTCATCATAGTCTACGCCTTCCTTTTGAGAGAAGCCACGGGCAACGAATCTTGCCTTAAACTTTTTAGCACTCCCAGCAGATCCATGCTTGATCTTATAGAGCCATTTCGAGGTGACAACTGCTTTGTCCTCCGGTCTTGGAACCATGTCCCAGACATCATTCTTCATAATGGACTCATATTCTTCGTGCATAGCATCCTTCCAAACTTGATGCTTTACGGCTTCTTCAAAAGATCCAAGCTCAGATTGTACGATTGTATGCATGGTTGCTAGATACCCTTGGTATCTATTCGGGTTCTTACTTTGACAAAATGTCCCCCTTGGGGCCATATGTCTCTCAGCATCCTCGCGAGTGTTCCTGAGCCATGAGGGTCTTTTCCTCATTGAAGGAGGTGGATCAATAGGGTCCATCGGTCCTTCAACATCGAGCATTGTCTCATCCTTTGGTTCTTCTTGATTTCCAGGCCCTGCTTCATGATCTTCCTCAGATCTCGGAAGATTGATTCTTTCCTCAAGGAAGCATCTTCGTCAAAGGTAACATCGTGGCATATCTCCACTTCCCTTTGACCAGGCACATAGACTCTATAAGCCTTTGAAGTTTCGTTGTAGCCCACAAACATTCCCTTCTTTCCAGAAGCATCCAACTTGCTCTTCTCCTTCGATACATGAAAATAAACAGGACATCCAAAAACTTTAAAATGTGAGACGTCAGGTTTCTTACTAGTGAAAACCTCTTCGAGAGTTTTGTAGTCCAAGGCGGAATGCGGGCATCAGTTTTGTATTATACAACAATGTTCGCAGCTTCTCCCCATAGAAACTTCGAAAGACCTTGGTCACACAGCATGGCACGGGAAGCTTCCACAATGGTCTTGTTCTTTCTTTCAGCAACGCCATTCTTCTTAGGAGTATAGACAGTTGTGGTCTCCCTCTTGATGCCAGCTTCTCTACAAAAGTTCTTGAACTCATTCGTCTCATATTCAGTGCCATTATCGATCCTCAGTATCTTGATCTTCTTCCCTGTTTGATTTTCCACCAAGGCTTTGAAGGTACAGAACCACATGAAAGCCTCATCCTTCTTCTTCAAGAAGTATATCTAGGTTTTGCGAGAGAAGTCATCTATGAACGTCATATAATAAGAACATCCTCCCAAGGATGTCATGGGCAGCATACCAGACAGATCAGAATGTATCAGTTGCAAGACATCAGATGTCTTTGTGACACTTGAGGGGAAAGGTCCCCTTGTATGCTTTCCTTCAGCACAGCCCTGACATACACCTTCATGATTATTTGTGAACTCGGGCATCCCTGTCACCACCTTCCTTGCTTCGGGAAGGGCTTTGTAGTGAAGGTGTCCAAACCTCCGGTGCCATAGTTCATTCTGTCGGATAGTATCACACGTCATTGCTTCCAGTGGACTTCCTCCAACTTGGTAAAGTGTATCAACTCTAAACCCAATCGTGATAGCTTCTTTGAAACTCTTCTTCCAGATGCGCACCTTCCCATCAATGAATGCCACATTGAAACCTTTGTCTTCCATGGCCGAAATAGACACAAGGTTCTTCTTCAAATCAGGTACATATAGTACATCTTGCAAGCGGAGGACTTGACCATGAGATAAGTGGAGGGTCACAGTCCCTGTCCCTTTCACGGAATATGTGGCATTATCTCCAAGGATAATTTGTAGATTAGTATCCTTCTCAACCATATCAAAAAGTGCTTCCTTGAACCTAGTGATGTGCCTTGAGGCACCACTATCTATCAACCAGACATCCATAGTGTCGAGTGGAGATGCAGCAGAGAGGGCAGATACAAGAATGAATTCATTTCTTTTATCATCAACAACATTTGATTCCTCATACCTAGAATTTCTCGACCTTTTGAAAGGTTTCCCATTTCCACCAGAGGAAGCCTTCCTCTTCCCTTTGAACCTATTGTTCCTTTGATTGCCATTCCTCCGGTTGTTGTTGTTGTCATCATCATCAGGAGAATCCTTCTTGAAAGGGCATTCTCTAGCATAGTGACCAGTCTTGTGACATGTGTAACATTTACCTTTCTTCCCTTGGGCCCCTGCTCTTCCTTTGTTCCTCGAACCACCAAAGTTCTTCTTCTCAGCACGAGCAGTGAAGGCAACATTTCCTTCGTTTTCATATTCCTTCATCCTTATCTCTTCTTGTACGCATCTCGATAGTACTTCGTCAAAATCAGGTATTACATTGTTGTTGAGAATGGTAGTGTTGAATACATGCCATTCGGATGAGAGACCTCCAAGTGTAGTGAGAACCATCTCTCGATCAGCGATTGTCTCTCCAATAGCCAGAAGATTATTCCTGATTTTAGTCAGCTGCAGAAAATAGGATTGAACGGATTCATCCCTACCTTTCTTCAGATTCTTCAATTGGTTCTTGAAGAATAGGACTTGATTTGCATTGTTGGCCTTGAACATGTTGACCAACCTATCATACATCTCCTTGGACGTGTGTAGCTCAGATATGTAGGTTACCAGACTCTTGTGAATTGAGTCCCTGATCATCAGCTTTGCTTTGATTTCCCCCTTTTTATGTTTTGTCTTGGTGGCAGCAGGAGCAGTGGATGGAGGTTCTTGGATTTTACCCTGCACATAGTCCATGACATCTTGGTCTTCCAACATAAGATCCAATGTCATCTTCCAGGCATGGAAGTCTTCCTTCCCAGTCAATTTATCATTAGCCTTAAAGCCATTGAAGTTTGAGGTACCCATGCTCTTCTTTGGTGATTGCTACAAACTCGGGCTTTGTCTTCACCTCAACTCTGATACCATGTAAATTTTTGTAGATGTTCTATGCTTGATGCAACTTTACTTTTTATCCCAATATCAGTCAGCAATCACACAAACAAGAAAGTAAAATGCAAATAGAACATACCAGTAGATCGACAGAAGACAAGCCAAAAATATATGTGTTGGTGTGTTACGGTAGTCAACAGAATGCTTCAACCAGCAAAGTCTCAATATGGTCAGCCAGATCAGTCAACGCAAAAGTCAACGAAGGTCAACGTTGTCCCAGTCAACGGTCAACGCAGAACAGCAGCAGCAAAAATTCAACGCGGTCCAGTCAAAGTCAACAGTGAACCTCGATTTCTGTGCCAATGAGTACGGACTGCAGAAATCGAAAATCTGGCCAAGATTCGGGTCAGTTTGACCATGCGTTGACCAAAGTCAATGTTGCGATAGAAACCCTAGGTCAAAAACAGAAATTTCTCCTTGCTGAAATTTCCCACATGTGAAGAGAAGAGCCTCCAAGGTGATCGAACCAATCAGATGATGAGAGAGAATGTGTGAGGATGTGATGAGAGAAAATGTCCTCCAACGTTGACCAATATATATCCATCTCTGAGGGTGTGTGACACAACTGCTGGGGCTTCAAGCCTACGTTTCATTTCAGGCCGACTTGCACATATTTTGAATAAATTCAAAATAAATGTTCTGCTCATCGGATCAAGATGATCTTTAGATCGATCTTGCACCTCTCTGAAAGAGGAATCCAATAAAAATATTGGCATCTTCATCTGAGTATCACAACATGGAGTTTGGACCTAGTTGTCCAATATTAACACTATCCATGGCCTCATACAAGTAGCCCATTGCGGGCTTCTCACGATCAACCAAGCGAAGAACCTTTACTAAAGGTTCACTAATAGCACACAACTCCTCCACTCCCATCCAAAAAATTTGGTTACACAACTCCTCCACTCCCATCCAAAAAATTTGGTTGTGTCTCACAAGTTGGGCTATGGCTTGCCCATCCACTTTAATGCTATAGACACAAGCATTCCACTCATCTTAGAGAAACATCCTTTACAACTCCAACATCGAATTGCAGAGAGATTGAAGAGAAATGAAGCTAGTTGCAAAACATGTGATAGCAAGATGGGCCAACTCCTTGCCCCCTGCGAATTGTCTCACGAGTGTTAGAACAAATGTATGATTGTAAATATATTTTGTAACACTCCTAGCTGATTCAACAATTTCCTTGATCCAAGGAATTTTTCCCATGTCCTCTAGCATCAAATCAATGTAGTGAGCAGCACGAGTCCAATATAAGCTCAAGAGCAACTTGTCAGTAGCAACATAGTTCACAGCATTGTCTAGACTCTATAATGACTTGGACAACATATTGCAGACCTATCTGTTGAATGAAGTTATCCAATAACTCACATAATAACTGTGCATTTTAACATATGCAGATGCACTAATAGATTTGATAAACATCGTCCCCCTTGGACAATTAACCAAGAAATTCAAAATGGACCTGCCCTTCCCATTTTTCCAATCATCTAACATAACAGTTCATCCCATGATCTCCCGTGATTCTTTCAACTCATCCAATCTCGTTGTGCAATCAGCTTTTTCCCCTTGAAGGAGATGCCCTCTCAATAGATTTGATAAACATTGTCCCCCTTGGACAATTAACCAAGAAATTCAAAATGGACCTGCCCTTCCCATTTTGTCCAATCATCTGACATAACAATTCATCCAATGATCTCCTGTGATTCTTTCAACTCAGCCAATCTCCTTGTGTAATCAGCCTTTTCCCCTTGAAGGGCCCTTGTAGCCTAGACCAACAATGGCAGCGGCTTCAAAAATCGAACGGTAGAATGGGTTGTTCTTGGCAATGTTGAATGGTATATCACTCCATAGAAATCATTTCGCCACAATTTTGTCAGCCGCTTCCTTCTCCTTTGATTTCACCATTGAACAAATAGAAGGTTGCCCCATAGGCGCAAATCTTGGCACAAAGAAAGGTGAGGACATTGAGGGGCCAGGCATTTCAGAATGTGAGCCCGAGGATTGGCCTTCCCCCACTCTTGAGAAGCTTGTGGATCTATTTGCAAGCTCAAGCCTTGCATCTTCCTTTTGATCTCTCTTCTTACGCATTTGAAAAATGGATTGACTTGCAATATGGATAATTTATGGGGTGGATATTGGGCAAAGCTCCACTTCATTCCTTGGTATTCTGGCAAGGTGCTATTTCAAACAACTGATTCCACCAAACATTTCCATGCCACATAACTTGCAATTCAACCTCATCTATTATGACCCTCATAGGGTAGACCATACTCCTAAATTGGAAACAATGGCTTTGGCATTTTGATTCTTGAAATGTGTGTAGACTCTAAAGTCTAGGGCACTAATTCAATTTGTAAACCTATGGGACAAAAAAGGATGGGAACTTAGAATTAGAAATTATGAAATAGAATACAGATGCACAAAATTGAAAAAACATGAAAAATGCTCCAATTAAAATAACCTAGCAACATAAGTATTAAATCATCCATTCAAAGAGAAAAAAGAGGTATATCTAATGAACATGGCATACCCTATACTAGATCTTGAAAAACAAAGAAAAGGAAGGGAAATTTTTTTACATACCTAGAAATATGGAAATGGTATATTGGAGTAGATACCCACTCCACAAATACTCAGCTAATGGAAAATAAAACTACGGAATTCCCCTTGTTTGTTGGTTGAAAAATAGTCACAAGGTCATTTTTTCGTTCAGAGCTCAATCTCAACAAGAGAAAAACCCAAATGACCAAAAAAAACCCGACCCATATGCTTTAAACCAAAATTACGCACAACAAGGTGACAATTTCCATCGTCTCGTGATAATTATGGAAATTATCACAACAAATACTGACGATAATTCTAATATTATCGAGATTGGTGCAACACTGCCTCTTCCCCTTATGGCCATGAAAAGAAATTTTTGAATTGCTCAATCAACCTTCAAAAGCAATCGATTCACTAGCAGAGGATTCTAATGGTGTATATGTCCCATCCCTAGAGGCTCTTCTGGTTCTATGGGACCTTTTGAGAAAATGATTATATCTCCAACTAGCATTCTTTGAATTTTGACCATTATGCAATTTCCTTTGTCTATTAAGCTTTGAAGCATGTTTGCATCCAACTGGTTCTTTGTTGAAAATGTAGCGGGCAAGGTCTTCTGGCTTGTGCCTTAGCAAGTGAGGACCCCGAGTTGTCCCCAGGAGATAGACTTCAGTTGTGGTGAGATAATTTCAAGTTTTTGAGAATAATCATCACAAGTTCATGCGTAGAGTTAGAGCTTTAGTTAAGTGGAAGTCTACATCAGTTTTACTATAGGATTGGTTGGCAGATCAAGTTCAGTTAGAACGAGTTGGGTCTTCAATCTTGATTGAAGTAAGAGCGAGTTAAATCTCCAGTGTTGATTGGAAAGAGAACGAGTTAACAACTCCAATGATGATTGGAAGGAGAGTGAGTAACACTCCATTTTATCGTTATCAGGGCTCGAGTTCTATATTTGAACTAGCCTAATTTAACATGGATCAAATCTATAAAGGAAGGACAAAGGCACAAGTAAATCACAAGTTTTGAGCACAAAGGTTTATGTGACAAGAAAGAGCTCACGAGTTTGTGAGAGAGCCTTGTTTGTGGAGAGCGCAGAGAGCTTGTGTCCTAAGTAATAGAAGATAACAATTGCAATGGGATTTAGGGGTTGGGATCAAGGGTTGGTTGGGCAAGTCTAGGGTAGATCAGCAAGAGAACAACTTTGTTCTCAAGAGACAAATTGCTTTGTATTTGATCTCTTTGCTCAATCAATAAATACCACATCAAGGAGAGGGTTTTCCCAGTTCTGTTTCCCACGAAAAATCGTGTCTTATTGTGTGACTGTGTTTTTTATCTCTATGATTATTCCGCTTCTTATGTGTGTAGAGAAATTTTGTGTCTTGATGAAAAGAAATTAGTTTCAAATTGTTCATCGTAGTAGTTGCAGAAATTTTGTGGAAATTCAATATGCTATTAGAACATAGATCAGCATAAAGACCAACACCAGATTGACCAGTAAGTGAAGAAGCACGGATCACGCAAAAGGCTTGCGTTAGATTTTGACGAATTTTTTTACGAGCACTTTTTTTTAACCGAACAAAAAAAAATCGATTAAAAAAGGGCCAAAAACGGCCCTTTTTTTAAAGGAAAATTGAAAAAATTACAACAACAACAAAAAAAAAAAAACAAGCGTGGTGAGGTGGCTATCAACCAGGCAACCAGTCGTCGACTAAGCCACCGGCAACCAGCCGGCCGGCTGGCATAGCCACAACTGTGGCGCCCCGAGAGCAGACGAGCAGAGTGGACTTCAGGTGGCAGAGTTTGGAAGTGAAGGGTCAGAGCAGAACCATCAGGGAACGAAGTTTGGAAGTGAAGGCTCGGAGCATAACCATCGGGCGGCAGAGTTTAACGGTGATGAGGTCGAATGCAACGACGCAGAGGCTAGAGGCCACAACAGTTTGAGAATACAGGTGGCTGGGGTCACGGCTACATGAGGTTGTCACAAAAATAGCAGCCAACAACAGGTGGCCACGACAAGTAACCCGGGAATGCACGACAAGAAGGTTGGTACTAGATGGCAAGGATGCACAGCAGGGTCAAGTTTTGACGAGTGGTGCAAGTAAGTCGTGTAGTCAGCAACCGGCAGCAGGGATGCCCAGTCAGACACAGTAGTCAAAAAAAGGGGGAGCCGCGCGCTAGGCATGAAGGGCCACAAGCTTCCAGCCAACTACACAGAACAATAGGGTGCAGATAAATATAGCGGTGGTTCGGAGTCGATGTAGCTGGGTCGAACCAAGCTTATGTTAAGTTGACTGGAAGAGGCTGATCTGACAGACACCACAATTTGTAGGTGGACGAGCGCATGAGTGTCGAGTAGTCATAGCCACCAGAAGTCTGCAGCACACTGCCAGGCAAGGGACGTTTGACATTAACGGGGGTCGACACAGTGAGCAACCTGCTGAGATGGTTCGAGCATAATCGAGTGCAAGTTAGAGCTTTGAGCAGCAATGTCAACGGCGGACAGGGTTGGCAAGGTCAAAACTTTGGGCTCACATGAGGGAAAGGCAAAGTCGACCAACAGAGCACACCAAACAAGGACGCAGCGCACTGTGGTTGAGCAAGGGTCCGTAGAAACGCAGGTTGGATCGTTGGACCAACCACGCGACCAAAAGAGCGCAAGTAGGCAACCAACGAACTCAAGAAGTGGGCTAACAGGGTCAAAGGAGTGTGCCAGTTGTAGGGCATGTGGGCCACCCATTGGTTAGTGGAGAGTAGAACCAACAATGGCTAGGTCGACAGCGTCATAAAGGAGTTGGGCCAAAAGATGGTAGTAGTCGTCAAGGAAGGGCCACGGGCAAAGCACAGAGTCAGGGTCGTTGACAAGCAACTGCCAGGTTGCCTTGTAGGAAGCTGCTAGATCGCCTTGTTAGGAGCCGAGAAGCCATTGTTGCAGAATGTAAAACAACAGTCGAGGTAGAGGACAAACAGGAGTTGACTAAGGGCTTGAGCAGCACCGAGGACTCTATCAGAGCCAGCTCAGTCAGTCGTGGGAGACAGTTGGAGGTAGAGGCCAGCAGGGCCACGTGCGTGGGTGCAGTAGCGCACATGTTGCAGAGAGGCCAAACCAAGACTGCGACAGGTTGTGAGTAGAAAGTGTTGGCAAGCTTCGGCCGACAAAGCAAGTACAAAGGGCAGTACCAGCAGCCAGTAGGATTGGCAGAGGTCAACCCTCAAAGGGAGAGAGGGAGATTGTACTAATCGGGGGGGTGGCGGCAGAATTCATGAGTGTCTCAAAGGACCAAGAGAGATTCACAATCGCGTTAGAAGGATTTAGCACATGATCGATGTTACTGATAAAGAATGAGCATGAGGCTCTGAAGACTGAGTTGAGACCAAGGACTCGGATCTCTAATCTGGAATATGGGCAAGAGGCCTCTTCTAGATTTGTCAGGTCCAGTTGGTATGAGATAACATTGATGGATGCTCAAGATCAGGATTCTAGTAGCATGGTTGGAAGAAACAGGCCTTCAGATCAGATTCCACAACAGGAAGCAAGGAATTATTCTAGTTCAAAGGAAGCAGTTGCAACAGCATATAACGTGGTGGTGTTGAAGACAGGTCTAGGTGGACTAGATTCTTCCAGAAGTACCTTCCTCGCTAAGAGGGAGGGTTGAGAATGTAGTGAGTAAGGTCTTTTGGCTTGTGCCTTAGCCAGTGAAGACCTCGAGTTGTCCTCAGGAGATAGACTTCAGTTGTGGTAAACCATAAGATAATTTCCAATTTATGGGAATAATCATCACGAGTTCATGCATAGAGTTGGAGCTTCAGTTAAGTGGAAGTCTTCATCAGTTCGACTACAGGATTGGTTGGCAGATCGAAGGAAAAGAAAGTTAGATCTTCAGTGTTGATTGGAGAAAGAATGAGATAACAACTCCAGTGATGATTGGAAGGAGAGCAAGTAACACTCTCAGTTAACTCGCTATTAGAGCTCGAGTTCTATATTTGAACTAGCCTAATTTAGCATGGTTCGAATCTTGATTGAAGGAAAAGAAAGTTAGATCTTGGGTCTTCAATCTTGATTGAAGGAAAAGAAAGTTAGATCTTCAGTGTTGATTGGAGAAAGAATGAGATAACAACTCCAGTGATGATTGGAAGGAGAGCAAGTAACACTCTCAGTTAACTCGCTATTAGAGCTCGAGTTCTATATTTGAACTAGCCTAATTTAGCATGGTTCGAATCTATAAAGGAAGAACGAAGGCACAAGTAAATCACATGTTTTGTGCACAAAGGTTTGTGTGACAGGACAGAGCTCACGAGTTTGTGAGAGAGCCTTGTTTGTGGAGAGCACAAAGAGCTTGTGTCCTAAGTACTAGGAGATCACAAGTGCATTGGGATTTACGGGTCAGGATCAAGGGTTGGCAGGGAAACTCTAGGCTAGATCAGAGGAGAAAAACTTCGTTCTCAAGAGACAAATTGCTTTGTATGTGATCTACTTGCTCAGTCAATAAATACCACATCAAGGAGAGGATTTCCCAGTTGGGTTTCCCAAGAAAAATTGTGTCTTATTGTGTGACTATGTTTTTATCTCTAGGTTTCCGCTGCTTATCTTTGTGTCTTGGTGAAAAGAAATTAGTTTCAGATTGTTCAGCATAGCGGCTACAAAATTTTTGTGGAAATTCAACATTCTTCTCTTCCTAAGCCTTAATTAGTCTCACATTTGCATTTTGGAAACTTCCCATATTGACAAATTTTGTCAAAACAAGGTTTTATGGGCTCTTTTCTTCTCAAATTTTGAAAAACTTAGAAATACTTCTCAAGGATCTGAATTGTTAGGTATATTCCCTTCGATAAGAGCTTTCCACTTATTGTACTCATGCTCAATTCCAAGCTCAAAGCTAGCTAAAAGTTATAATAACCAGAATTTACCTTTTTTTGCCCCAATTTCTACATTTTTTTTATTGGTCCAAACAAGTTCGCAGAACAACTTCTGCTACTTATAGCAAGAACTAAAACATCATTTATATCGAGCACAGATAATATTTATGATTTTGGGCATGAATCACCCTTCAACTCAATAACCTAATGCACTAGTCACTTCCCCATCGATCTAAGATTACTAACTTTAAAATTTTCATACCTTTTTCCAAATTTAGAAAATTTTGCAAAAACTATTGTCTTTCATATGGTAAGGATGCACTTTATTTATAATTATTGGTATTTATTATATTACTTCAATGTCCTTTTTAGTACTCATAAACGGATCAGCAACGTCTTTTTTTGGCTCGAGCAATGGACTCAAGCAAGGTTGTCCACTCTCTCCTTATGTAATTTTATTGGTTGTTGAGGGTCTAAGCAAAGCTTTGAAAGAGGCAATAAGGGTAGGCAATATTAAAGGTATCATAATCGGGAATGCATGTACCTTGACCCTCTTACTTTTCATGGACGATATATTGATTTTCTGTGATGCCTTCAGGAGGGATGCAACAAAGCTAAAGGAGGTTATGGATCTTTATTGTCCTACTACAAATATGCGGGTAACTTTGGAGAAGTCAGCCATTTCCTACAATGGCATATCCAAGGAAGGCTAAGCATATATTTCTAGTTTTTTGTCTTTTAATTTCTCAAAGATGGAAAATAGCTTAAATTACATGGGGCTTTTTCTCAAACCAAAAAAGTGCCAGATAAAGGATCAACAATGGTTGGCATCAAGGCTTGAAAAGAGACTGAACCTATGGTGAAATTGATGGCTCTCCCACGGAGGTAGATCAATGTTAGTTAAGTCAGTAATTGAGGCCATCCCTGTTTATTGGTCTTCATTGCCTTGGATCCCAATAGGTGTATTTGAAAGCATTAGGAGACTAAGTTATAAATTCATTTGGTTCAATAGCTGAGAAAAGAAAGGCATTGCGTTAGTTAAGTGGAGAATATTATCAATTCCAAAGGCAATGGGAGGCTAGGGCTTGAAAACATTTTTCACTTTTCTCAAGCCTTGGCAACCAAAATTCTTGGAGGTTGATTCAAGGGAAAGTTTTTGGTGTATTGTGGTCAAGGAAAAATATATACATCCTGATTCTATTAAGAATTGGATCCAAAAACCTATCAAGAACTCCCGCAATGTTTTTGTCATTTGGAAGGTTACTTTACTTGCATTCTCTTTAACGAGAACCTGATTTGCTTGGTGCATGGGAAGAGGTGTTGAGAAATCCAAAGAGTGGCAGTTAATCGATTTCTCTTATTATGACATTATCTTGTGATGTTTTTCAATATTATTATTAGTTCTTTCAAATTATATTTTCTTATCATCGAGACTAATGCCAAGCAACAAATAAAAGAGGACACAAGATGTAGGCATGCAGCCAGGGAAAAACCCCACTCTTGGGGAAAACCAGGTCAAAGTTCTTCCTTCAGTAGATTCAAAAACAAGATGAGACGACCAAGACCCTTTCAACTAGGACTCAAGACTACCCTCCATCCATCAAGTCAAACTTGTCATGTCAAACATTAGTTCTAGGGTGGTCTTATTCTTTGCTCCGGTAACAGTCAGCTTTCTTCACACTTGCATCTTTGAAGAGATCATCTCTGCAACCAATCTAAGCTCCTTCACACTGTAATAGCATTGAACCCTTATCACTAAGATCTTTTCACTATGTTAGCATCGAGACCCTCTCATGTTGAAATTTGATGACTAAAAAGTTTCCAGCAATCCCAACCCGGTTTTAATTTCACCTTATCACTCCCATTCAGTTAAATGCCCTTTCCCATAAACTTACATTCAACATATAGAATTCTGGAAATGAAATTTTTAGAGTAAAACACATGGGACTGTCAACACATCCTGAAAATAAATATGGACATAAACGGACCAGCAACACAAAAAAATACACAAATTTTTGGTCAACTTAGACCCAGGCAAAACCCCTTCAATCTTCTCCAAGGAAAACCTGTTAGAGAGCTCTTCAAATTTATTCATCTTTCAAGTTCAGAAAAAATACATTTGCAAACAAAACAAAACAGCAAAATACAACTTATCTCTTCAGCCCAAAACTCCTTGAAAACCATGCCCACTTTGCCTCGATTTCCATGCCCACTTGAAGCTAAAAAATGTATTGTACAGACGCAGATTGTACTGTAAGGGTTCCGTACGGGCTGTAAGGATTATTTTTCGAAAAAAAACATTTTTTTTTGCTCAAAAACTTCTCTCGAACTGTGTGCAGTGCACAACATTAAATGTTGTTCGTACTGAACCTTTTGTTGTCCTATATGCCTCGATTTCCGTGCCTAGATTTGCCCAGAAATCACTCCTTCAGCTTGCTGCAACAAATTTCTCTTTTAGAACTTTTCTCCAGCCCTTAGCCTCCTTTCTCCAATCTGCTCATGAAGAATGAACGAATGCAGTCTCTATTTTCTTTTCTCCCTTTTGTTTCCCTAAGTGACTTTTGGGCAACCCTAAGATCTAATGACTCAGATTCATTTGGATCAAGGGATGAGAATAAATGTGCATTTAATTCTCACTTTCTATTTTTTAACTCGCCCATTAAATAAAGTACCCACATTGTACTTTATGTCTAAAGTCACTTTTCACTTTATAATTTAACATTGACTTTACCACTTATAAAGTCACTTCCACTTTATAATTTAATATTGACTTTACCACTTATAAAATCACTTTCACTTTATAATTTAACATTGACTTTACCACTTATAAAGTCACTTTCACTTTATAAAGTCACACTTAGGAAAAGAATTATTTTGAACACTTTTCCCTAGGGAGAGACTAACCCAAGGGAAACCACTTGTCTAAGGTACATTAAAAATCAACACTCACTCTTACGGAGGAAAGTGTTTCACCACACCCATCTTGTCCCTGAAATGGACATGCTTACCTCTTGGCAAGGACTTCATGAAAACATCGGTCGGCCACCTGCTCATCTGTCGATATATACCCCAGCTTCACTGCCCCCTTCTGAACATAGTCCCTGATGAAATGATATATGATGTCAATGTATTTTGACCTGTCATAAAACACTGCATTCTCCATGAGTTTAATGCAACTTTGATTATCACAATGAATAACTGTCGGTCTCAACTCTTGATCAAATAGGCCATACAATAACTTGCGAAGCCAAATGGCCTCACAACTAGCCTGGCTAGCGACCATATACTCAGCCTCAAAAGAGCTCAAACCAACTAACTTTTGCTTTCGACTAAACCATGACACAACTGCCGAACCCAATCCGAAGCAACACCCTGAAGTGATTTTCCTATCAGAAGCACACCGTGCCCAATCTGAAACTGAGTAACCTGCCAACCTCCATCTCCCCACCTAGAAGAATGTATCGTAGCGAAAAATGTGCTTTGTAGCTACCCAGTGCACCCTCCTGGGCTCAACCATGAACTGGCTAAGTGTGTTCACAGCAAAGCATATATTTGGCCTAGTGTTGACCAGATACATCAAGGACCTAATAAGCTGCCTATACAATGTGGGATCCACCAAACTTGAATCTGAAGCATGAAGCTTCTTCCAGTTGGTGATCATAGGTGTAGACATGGGTCTACTGTCTGCCATGTGAAATCTGCTCAACACATCCACAGCATACTACCCCTGCCCCAAAAAGATATGCCCCTCCTCCTGCCACACCTCAAGCCCCAAAAAGTAATGCATCAACCCAATGTCCATCTAGAAACTCCTTGCAACCATTAATCAGTCTCTCTGCCCTAGTAATGAACAAGTCATCAACATATAGCACAAGAATGAGCGGATATCCCCTACAACAATGTATTATAGGTTCGGATCTACATCACTTTTCGTGAAACCCATCTATTGCAAGTAAGTATCAATCCTCGAATACCAAGCTCTCAGAGCTTGCTTAAGTCCGTATACCGCTCGCCTCAACCGACATACATGGGTCTCCCGCCCAAGTACCTCAAAGCCCTATGGCTGCTCATCATACACCTCCTCCTCTATAACTCCATTCAGAAATGCGGTCTTCACATCCATCTAATGGATTTGCCAACCCATTTCTGCAGCAATAGAAATAAGGGACTAGATAGAAGTGTACCGAACTACGGGAGCGAAGGTCTCATCAAAGTCAACTCCCTCTATCTGCAAGAACCCTCTAGCCACAAACCTCGCCTTGAACTTCTCAATGCTGCCATCTGCGGCATGCTTGATATTGTAGAGCCACCTAGAAGTCACAACTGACTTGCCCTTAGGCCTAGGCACCACCTCCCAGACATTGTTCTTAATGATAGAGGCATACTCCTCCACCATAGCCTCTCTCCATACCTTCTGGCTGGCAGCCTCCTCATAGCTAGTAGGCTCAGAGTCAACAATGCCAGAAGCCTTGGCTACATAACTGCAAAACTACTCAGGTGGCACACTCTCCCTGTTCACCCTTTTCAGAGGACCAACAAACTTCGCTTCCTTCAATGTGTCTTGAAGCCACTTGGGCCTCCTCTTCCTTGAAGAATCTTCCCCATAGGGAACCTCATCCTCTGCTCCCCAATTTGGTGAACTTGAAGGTCTGCCAACTAACCCTGGTGTGCCTGTACAAGCACCTGTCCTCGAAGAACCTGTGCCTGTGTCAGCTGAAGTGCCATGTGAACTCTGTACCAGTGGACTCGCTAAAGAAGTGCTCGATGAACTCGCCACTGGTGCCCCAGATGTCACTGACACTGAGGTACCTCCTGTACCAATCGATTCAAAACCTTGAGGTCCTGCTCCCTGTACCTGACCTCCCTGCTGAGAAGAAGTTTGTGACTCTCTCTCATCATACTCTCGTGATCTCTAATAGGCCCTCTCCTCCTCAAACTTCACATCCCTCCTAATCACTGTTATGAATATAATTCATAAAGAATATAACAAATATAATTATTAAATAGTCAATTAAGGATTATGTAAGTAGTCATTAAGTTAGTGAAAGGGCATGTCTAAGAGACATGCCCAGTCATGAAAGGTCACCTGCACAGGTATATAAGCAAGGCCTCATTGTAACATTTTATCATCTATCTATCTCATATCTTTTATAATATAATATTTGTATCCTCATGGATATCTTTGTATTCCAAGTGTTCTAGAGTATTTTAACCTCAGAAGGAACTTTGTTCTCTCCATTTGGTATCAGAGCAGTCGATCTTCTGGCTGCTCATCGCTGCACAGAGCTACGCTCCTTGATCCAGGTCTTTGACCGTAAAAATCATCAACCTTGTTGCCGTCGTGACTGAAGCGTTTCGCTATCAATCTTGGAGTTTCTCCATTTTTGCCACTAGGCCTTTGGCCATAATTAAAAAAAAAAAAAGGAAAAAAGAAACCAGAGAATTTTTGAAAAGAAATATAAAAAAAAAAAGGGAAAATAATTTATATAAAAAAATTGAAGAAATATTAAAAAAGGAAGAATTTATATTAAAAATAATAAAAGAGAGAAGGAAAGTCAAAGTATATTAAAAAGAAAAAGAAAGAGATATATATAAAGAAGTACATATACGTACATACCAAGTCAATTTAAAATTAAAAAGTAAAAATAAATAAGGAAGAGTAGGTAAGGTTATTTTGATTATTCTTTCAGTGGTTTACAAGCTCGTGGTTTTTGAAGGCCATGGTATTTGCAAGGTAAAATAAGAAGTAAAGGAATAAAAAATCTCTTGTGAATGGTAAGTTTACTTTTACATGGAGAAATATACATACGTAGACATATATTTTATAGGTGAATATATGTGAATAGCCACGTTTCACTAGGGTTGTAACCTTTCAACAACAAAAAAGAGTTAAAAAAAAATAAATTGTTAAAAGAATATATATATATTAATTTAATTAATTAAAATTATTTAATTAATTAGATTATTAAAAAAAAAATTGAAGGAATAATAACCTCATTAAAAAGAAGAAAAGAAAGTTAGGAAGGGTTACCCTAAAAACTCAATTCAACAAACAAAATGAAATCAATCACTGATGAAAAGGAAATTAAATCCAATTCAGAAAGGAAAGAAGGAAGATTTCCTGAAAATTATAGTATTTTAACAAATACAAGATGAAGAAATTATTATCCATAAAACTTTGAGGACAAAGTTCTGAAGGAAGGACCAATTCATAACAAATAAATAAATAAAAGATGATATATTAAATTGTGACAAAAGTAAAGGACGAAAGCAAATGAAGAAAACGGTGCGTGATTGAACTGAAGAAAAGTGTCAACTATGAGCTTTGAGGACAAAGCTTTTGAAGGAAGGGGCAATGTTATGAATATAATTCATAACGAATATAACAAATATAATTATTAAATAGTCAATTAAGGATTATGTAAGTAGTCATTAAGTTAGTGAAAGGGCATGTCTAAGAGACATGCCCAGTCATGAAAGGTCACCTACGTAGGTATATAAGCAGGGCCTCATTGTAACATTTTATCATCTATCTATCTCATATCTTTTATAATATAATATTTGTATCCTCATGGATATCTTTGTATTCCAAGAGTTTTGGAGTATTTTAACCTGAGAAGGAACTTTGTTCGCTTCAATCACCACTCTCTGTTTAGAAGGAATGAAGATCCAATAGGCCTTCGAAGTCTCGTTGTAGCTCATAAAGATACCCTTCTCTGCCATGGGTTCTAGCTTTGTCCTCTGCTCCTTGGGGATATAAGAATATGTGAGACATCCAAAGATAGGAAAATGTCCCACATGAGGCTTCTCTCCAGTGAAAGCCTCCTCCGGAGTCATATTCCCCAATACTCTATGAGGACTCTTGTTTTGAAGATAAACAACATTATTGCAGGCCTCAGCCCACAAAAGGAAAGGAAACCCCTGATCATGAATCATCGCTCTAGCAGCCCCAACAATAGCTCTGTTCTTCCTTTCAGACACCCCATTCTCCTGGGGGTTGTAAGGAACCGTGAACTCTCTCCTAATGCCTTCCTATGCACAGAAGTCAGAAAACCCACCATCGTTGTACTCACCACCATTGTCTGACCTCAAAACCCGAATCTTCCTCTACCTGTCTGCTTTTCCACAAGAGCTTTGAACTCTTTAAAGCGACTCAAGGCCTCACCCTTGATCCTCCTAGAGTATTCATCAATGAATCTAACATAATACTCATAACCACCCAAGGACACATGAGACATACGACCACTAACATCAGTATGAATCAAGTCTAGTATACCTGTAGATCTGTTGTCGCTCGTTGGGAATGGTAACTTGGTGTACTTGCCCAAAGCACACCCTCTGCAGACCTCATAATGCTCGACACTGAAATCAGGAACTCCAGTAGTGATCTCCCTCAGAACTCTCAAAGCTCCATGATGCATATGCGCCATCCTCCGGTGCCATAACTCGCACAAGTCTCCACTACTGGTGGTACTAGTGTGAGTGCTACAAGATGTGCTACTCACCAATGCTCCTGCCGCCAAAAAACTGAACCTGTATAGTTTCCTAGAGCATACTCCAATCACTTTGGCTGAAGTGATGGAAGGTCCCCTGTGATGCATCAATACCTGCCCTCCTGAGAAAGTGACGTCAAACCCCTTCTCCTCCATAGCAGACACTGAAATCAAGTTCTTCTTCATCCCCAGAACATACAAAATGTTGAGATTTTGTATAGCTGGTGTAGCATCGGGTGTGCTCTAGCCCTGAAATTTTGTGGAGGGACTAAGACACACTTGAACTCCAAAACCCAGAAAGTGTTTTGTGAAATTTCAGTTGGTGTTCAAGTTATTCAAATAATTAATTATTTTAATGGATTTCCTAAGTTTAAACTTAGGAAAATTAAATAATTAAAGTGAATTAATTAACACATGTGTTGAAATGTTCTAAAAGACACGGATCAAGCAGTGTTTTAATCTCAACCATTGATGAATGTTTTAATCTCGGTTGTTGATGAGATGAATGAAAAAGTATAAGAGAAAGGCTTGAGGGTCAGTTGGAGACACACGCACAGAGGCAGAGCTGAGAGAACAGATCTAGAATTCTAGGGCAGGGTTTTCTAAGAATTTCCAGAAGAGTTTTTCTGCAGCGATGGGTAGTATTGGTTGAGGGGATGATCTTATCCCGGAGCCAAGATTCAGTAAGAGGCAGAGCAGCAACAAACAAGGACATCGAAGAGGAGCAGAGAGCAGCAGGAGAAGCTACGTAGGACAACATTGAAGCTCCAGAGGGTTTCAGAATTACGCAGAGGGTCTCCAGGGCCAGCATAAGGCCTGTGTCACCCTCTCTGGGGTTACGCAATCCCTCTCTACGCAACGCAGTGGCACACAAAACCTAGCAGGGCTGACGTTGGGGCTTCAGGGGCAACGTTGGGGTTTCTAGGGCCAGATCTGCATTGAGTCATGTAAATCCCGTTTGAGAGTGTGGATCAGTCAGATATTTGGTCCTGGAACAACAGGTTAGCTGCATATTTCTTTTATTCTCTGTCGGGTTTTCTAGATCTGGAACTCAAATTTTTTGTACTCAGAATCTACTTGATAAAATAAACCTTCATATCTGTTGCACCGGTTTTCCCACTTTGGGTTTTTTTGGGGAATTGTGTCCAAAAATCCATGTGTCACTTTGTATGAATGAGCGTAGTATTCAGTAAATGATCTGCATGTGTAGACTGTAGTAATGTTTACTTCGGTATTTTCTGAATCTAATTTCTGAAGATAACATGTATAATTTAAATCTAGTAGGAGAAGTAAACCATGATGCTGCAATAGAATTCTCACATGGTATCAGAGCGATAGCAGATCAAGTTGAATCTCCAGCAATTAGCTGAAGAATTTTTTTTCTGCAAGATAACAGCAAAAGCAACAGAGATCCAGAAGGGGCAGCTTGACAGCAAGAGGATGCAGATCCAGGAAGGGACAACGCTGCAGATTCAGAAAGCCATCAGGCTTACGCAAAGCCTTCCCAGGCCAGCGTAAGGACTGCGTCACCCAGTCTGGGGTTATGCAGTCCACTTCTATGCAGCGCTGATGCTGTGTTGGGCCAGTCAGTGAGACGCAGTCCAGTATTTCTTCTTTTGAAGAAAGCTTTGCCAAGATCCGGAAGCAGTGCTTCAGATCTTCAGCAGTGCTGGTGTGGTGCAGATTCTGCCAGTGCAGAATTGTGCCTAGCTAAGTCAACAAAGGCGGGAGGTGTAGGAATTTACAGGGTAAGTTCCGTAGATCAAGAACCAAAGGTCACTGCTCACAAACAAATCACAAATCAGTACACCAGTATAATCACGTGGTTAAAACCCTCAAAGAGGGAAACAGTCCACGGCCTCAACCAACGCGACCACTTCAGGCAATTTATTAATATAAAAAGAAAAGTTACATATGTTTCTCTCAAATGGTTGTAGGACAAATGACCCTCCATGCTCTTTAAATAGAGATCATGGACCAATCGGATGTTAAGCCATGGATCAAGTGTCGTTAATACCGAGGTGAGAGATAACCGTCGGATCACTAGAAATCGCGACCGTCGAATTATAAGTTACAAATGTACATGGTAAAGAAACACACTTTACCTAACTCTACACTAGACTAAGTTATTCTTAACTATTTCCTATGTGTCGGAATATGCTAACATCCCCCCTTAAGAACAACTTAGGATAGGATTGAAGGATTTACAAAGGTGACACAAAAGGAGCCTATTTCCTATGTGTCGAAATATCCTAACATCTCCCCTTAAGAATAAATTGGGATAGGATTGAAGGATTTACAAAGGTGACACAATAGGAGAAGGAAGGAGGCATTAGAGCCTATCCCCCCTTAATGACAACTTCGAACTGCTACATGACTGGCTTGGTGAAACTTTCGTCAGTAGAGGAGCCTTGCAGAAATTCAAGCATTGACTAGTTGCCTGGATGCGCAGCAAGACTTCAAGAACACGATCATGAATGAGCTTTCTGATGAAGTGTATGTGGAGTTCAATGTGTTTCATACGCTGATGCTGAACTGGATCTTTACATAGCTGAATGGCACTCTAATTATCACACCAAAGTGTATTTGGATGCCACTGATGAAGACCAAATTCAGACAGAATCTGATGAAGCCACATGGCTTCCTTGCTGGCTTCAACTGCACCACAATACTCTGCTTCTACTGAAGAAAGAGAGATGGCACTTTGTTTCTTAAAAGACCAAGTAATAGGTCCCGAACCAAGAGTGAACACATATCCTGCAGTAGACTTTCGATCATCAGGGTCACCAGCCCAATCAGAATCAGTGAAACCAATCAACAATGGAGATGCTCCTGCACTGTAATGAATCCCGAACTGAACTATACCTCGAATATATCGAAGTATTCTTTTAGTTGCTTTCCAGTGACTTTCATGAGGTTGGTGCATAAACCGAGCGACAAGACCAACGGCAAAGGAAAGGTCAGGACAGGTATGGGTTAGATACAGAAGTTTACCAACAAGTTGACGATATAAGGTAGCAACAACTTCAGGGGTAGTACAGTTGACTGAAAGCTTGACTCCAGACTGAAAGGGAGAAGGGGTTGGCTTACAGTCTTCCATGTGAAACTGGTGTAGAAGATCACAAGCGTACTTGGACTGAGAGAGGGTAATGCCTTCCTTGGATTGCAAGACTTGAAGACCAAGGAAATAATGCAAGTGTCCTAAGTCTGTCATTTCAAACTTCTTTTTGAGACTAGACTTCACATGGTTTATATGGTTTGGATCACTACCAGTAAGGATAAGATCATCAACATAAAGAACAAGGATGGTGAAGGAATTACCCACTTTCTTGGTGTAGACAGTGTTGTTAGAATGACACCTAGAAAAGCCATTATCTAAGAGAAATCTATCCATTTTGGTATACTAAGCCCGAGGAGCTTGTTTGAGACCATAAAGAGACTTCCTAAGGTGACAAACAAGGCTAGAGTCTTTCTGGATAAAGCCAGGGGGTTGTTCCATGTAGATTTCTTCATGCAAATCTCCATGTAAGAAGGCGGATTTAACATCCATCTGATGGACTTCCCATTTAAAGGAGGCGGCAAGGGAAAGAACAAGGTGGATAGAATTCATTTTGGCAACAGGGGAGAAGGTTTCAGTATAGTCAATGCCTTCAACTTGTGAAAAACCTTTAGTGACAAGACAAGCTTTATGTCTATCCACTTTTCCATCTGGTCCAAACTTTGTTTTGTAAACCCATCTGCATCTGACAAGTTTTCTTCCTTTTGGAAGAGGAACAAGATCCCAAGTATCATTCGCCAATAAGAAGCGATATTCTTCATTCATAGCTTCATCCCAATCTGGATGACCGGAGGCTTCTTCAAAGGTTTCTGGATCAAGATTTTATGGAACTTGAGCCAATAAGGAAGAGGCTCTTTCGAACTGAGAACGTGTACGTCGTCAATCGGCAAGGTCACCTACAAGAGAACCTGCTACATCCTGAGTAGAGCGGACCCATCTTGGAAGCAATGGAGTATAAGGAACAATTTCAAGACGTGGAGGAAGATAGTCATCCTCACTGTCATCATCTGAACTAGAAGGAATGCTATTAAAAATAGAAGAGAGAGAGAGAGAGAGAGGTGGCACATATGTCGAATCAGGCTCGCAGGCCAAAGGTGGCACACCCGCCGAACTAGGCTTGCAGGCCGATATATTTTCATCAAATTTTACATCTCTTCTAATGATTATATTTTTGGATTTTGGTTGAAGAAGTCTATATCCTTTGACATCTTTAGAATATCCAACAAAAATGCATTTTTCACTCTTAGGTTCTAAGGCTTTATGTTTCGCATCTGGAATATGGGCCCAAGCATCACTTCCAAAAACACGAAAGTGACTTACATCGGGTTTGATTGAGCTCCAAGCTTCTTCTGGAGTTATATTCTTTAAAACCTTAGTAGGAGTGTGATTTACTATGTAATTTGCACAGTTAATGGCTTCTACCCAAAAATTGAGACCAAGTCCTTTAGATTGAAGCATACAATTAGCCATTTCTTTTAAGGTGTGATTCTTCCTTTCAGCTACACCATTTTGTTGTGGAGTATATGGAACAGTATGTTGCAATTGAATGCCATGCTCAGTGCAGAAGTTGATAAATTTGTTGTTAACATATTCTCCTCCATTGTCTAATCTTAACTTAAGAATTTGATGTCAAGATTGTTTCTCAACAAAGGCCTTAAAGGCCAGGAACATGTTAAAAACTTCACTCTTGAGTTTTAAGAAGTATACCCAAGTGCGTCTGGAAAAATCATCAATGAAAGTTAAGAAGTACTTGCAACCAAAGAAAGAAACAATAGGAAATGGACCACATAAATCACTGTGCACAAGCTGCAAAGGGGCTGAAGCGTGCCAAGAGGCACGTTTGTCAAAACTAGCTCGATGATGTTTTCCGAGTACACATCTGGAGCAAACACCATCTCGGTAAGATACCATAGGAAGGCCCGTCACCATATTTTCCTTACATAGAGTTTGAAGAGAGCGATAGTTTAAGTGACCAAATCGCTCATGCCAAAGTTTGCTCACATCATCATTATGAGCAACAAAAACAAAGGGAAGACATGATGACCCAAAGTTGTCAAACTTATACAACCTTGTGGAATCATCAGCAATGCCAGTAGCTAAAATATGTTTAGGATCTTTGAGGTCCTTGATTACAACATCATGAGGTGAGAATTCTACTATTTTTCCTTCACCTGAATGAGTTATCTGATAAACAGATAGAAGGTTGCATGACAAGGTAGGAACACATAGTACATCATTAAACTGACCATTATCTAGATGAATGGTTCCAAATCCTACAACACTAAGAGATCTATCATCACCAACATAAATATGTTTGGTGTTACAATCATTTAAAGAAGAAAACATGGATTTATTTTGCCGTGATAATATAGTCTAATCAATTGTTTCTTACCTATGAGAATGAGAAGAAGAAGACACATTTAATGCATAACCAGATCTTGATGCTTGAAAACCACAAGTAGAAAGTGCCATTCCTAAAGATGAAGTTGGAGAGTTCTCCAAATTGATGTTGTGTTTCTTCATTGCTACTTCTAAGGCTTCCATCTTCTTAAAACATATGGACTCTAATGTTTATCACTTATCAGTAAAAGCTGTACTTTATATGTCTTCTTCCCTTTTTTTTCATATGCCTTATCATTTTTTTGAGTTTCTTTTTCATTTATAGTATTAAATTAGATGAGATCCCTGTTTGAGCCGCAATTATACTTTAGATAACGCTTTCTTAGTCTTTTGATGATTGTTGTTAATGCTGCAAAAATGTGCTGAGAAGATTCTAATATGTCTAGAACTGTTATAAGAGTTTTAAATGTTCTCTTATCAAAGAATCAAGAAAGGCATTAAAAGAGGGGTTACTGTAGGCAGTTCCTGAAGAAATGATGGCTTCTCTAGTGGAATGGAAGGCAGAAACAAATACAGAGTATGCAGGGCCAAGCTTAGCAAGAATGCAATAAATGAGACTACCATCTTCCTTTTTGATCTTACAACCTTCTAAAAGAATTAGAATGGTCTTGAATTTGGACAAAAAATCTTCAATGGAGGAGAAATTATTGGGGTCCAAAGTAAGCAACTCATTTTCACGCTGGTGGGCCCTGATTTGATTTTGAATGCCAAAAACAGTGTTTAGCTTTTCCAGGGCTTCATCAGGGGTGTCAATATCAAGGATATGAAACCGAAGATCTTGAGCAATGGACATTCCTATCAACCCTCGTGCTTGATCTTGTTTATTTTCCCATTTAGCAACTTTATCATCATCGGAAGATTTAGTTTCTTGTCCTGTGGCTATTCTATAAAGCCCTTTACTTCTAAGTATATCTACCATGTGAGGTAGCCATTGGAAATAATTGGTGTTGTTAAGAATAATCGAGCATGCACTTTCCATTTTTTTTTTTAAACTGAAGCTGAGAAAAGCTGAAACTCACTGCTCCAATGGAAAGATCTCAAAAAATTAGGCCGTTTCAAAAACAAAAGCTCGAAAAACAGCTTCCGGATGAAGAAGTTAGGCCTTTTGAAAAATCTGAGTTGTAGATGCCGAATAGTTACGGAAACGAGATGAAGTGCGGCTTTTTTTTTTAAATTCCGCCCCTTTGAACAAAAACTTTTTACAAAAGAAGCTTGAGAAGGAGACTTGGACCCAAGACCTATATTTTCATAAACTAACCCCTCACCAAGCGAGATAGTAAAAGGATCACGTTATTGTTTGAAAGGAGGAAGGGGTTTTTTTTTTTACTCTTCGGTGTGCGTGCCTTTTCCTGCACAAAAAAAAACACAAAAACCGAGCAAAAAAAAACGAAATGCAAAGCCTTGCGGCAGAATGTTAGATTTTCGGTTAGCCTTACCGACAACTATCAATTTTTCACTATTTCTAATTTCTCGAGATCGCACAAAAACGCAGGGAAAGAGCATACGTAGCAAAAAAAATCCCTTTTCTGTTTCTGATTTGTCGAGATTGCACGCAGCGCAGAGCAAAGAGCATACACAGAGAAGAGGGTATAGATCCGGCAAATAAATAAAACCTAAAAACCGAAAATAAACAGAGGAAACCGAAATACGGAGAACTATTATCAAATATAACTGCAAAACAGATGCTTTATACCTCCAGATCTAAACTGTCATAACTTGGGTAGCTGGAAACCTTTTCGCATGAAACGAAAGGCGTTCCTCACTGTAACACACGCTCCGGACACAACCGAGCAGTTCTCCAAACCCAAAAATGTTTAGAAATAGTAGATCTACAAAACGGCATTCGCATGCAATCAAACCGGCTTCGGATTTTGATCAACAACAGACGCGGCCCTCAAAATAGCTCTAATACCATGTAGGAATTTACAGGGTAAGTTCCGTAGATCAAGAACCAAAGGTCACAGCTCACAAACATATCACAAATCAGTACACCAGTATAATCACGTGGTTAAAACCCTCAAAGAGGGAAACAGTCCACGACCTAAGCCAACGCGGCCACTTCAGGGAATTTATTAATATAAAAAGAAAATTTACATATGTTTCTCTCATAAACGGTTACAGGACAAATGACCCTCCATGCTCTTTAAATAGAGATCATGGACCAATCGGGTGTTAAGCCACGGATCAAGTGTCATTAATACCGAGGTGAGAGATAACCGTCGAATCACTACAAATCGTGACCGTCGAATTATAAGTTACAAATGTACATGGTAAAGAAACACACTTTACCTAACTCTACATTAGACTAAGTTATTCTTAACTATTTCCTATGTGTCGGAATATCCTAACAGGAGGAAGACAGCTACTCAGCAGATCTGAGCCAAACAAATCTAAGATTCGATCAGGAGCGTGATCGGAGAGTACTGTCTGATTGTGTTTGGGTGAAAGATTTCCAGGAGGGAAATCAGTGGTCAGAGGAAGCAGCTACTATAGAGGGTTTCTAATCACCAAGAAACCCGGATCCAGAATTTTATATTGAGTATTGCAACAAAAAGAGGGAAAGGAGTATTTGTTCTAACAGATCTGAGCAAGATGGCGAGATATGGACTGAGAGATCAGGATAGGTTGGACGGCATGTCCAATTTTGTTATCTGGAGGGCCAGAATCTTGTCAGTTCTGGATAAGTATGGTCTCAAAGATCATGCAGAAAAAGTTCTAGCTGTACCAACCGATGTGGACCCTCTAAAGAAGTATGAAGAAAATCAAGCGCGGACTAAGCGTTTGATCATGGACGGAGTCAAAGATCACGTCATACCTCATATTGTCAGAAAGAATATAGCAAATGAGATGTGGGTAGCCTTGGACACGATGTATCAAAGAGGCTTTGTCCAACGAAGGATGCTTCTGGAGAACCAGATGCGGTTGTTCCAAATGATGAAGGGTGAAGAGATAGATCCATTCCTCTTCAAACTTCAGACTATCCGGGATCAGTTGATTGTCGTGGGTACAAATCTGGATGAGGGGCTACAAGTGAGGACGGGCCTAAATGCAGTCTCGGAAGATTGGGAAACGTTTGTCCAAAGCATTCTGGGAAGGGCAACGTTACCATCATGGGCTGACATGTGGGCTATCCTCCGCCGAGAGGAGATCAGAAGGATCACCAAGAAGCAGAATATCAATGGCGGAAGCGGATCAGCCAGAGTGAAGAAAGAAGAGGAGGATGATGCAGCCCTTGCATCAAAGGAAAGGAAGCAACAAGGGAAGAAGAAGAGGGACCTTTGCAAGGTCTGGTGCTTTAATTATGGCGATCTTGGACACTTCGCCAGCACTTGTCCTAAGAAGAAGGACAAAGGATCTTCTGATTCCAAGGCTGCAGCAGCAAAGGATGATGGTTCTGATGATGATGCAACCATGAGTGCTCATGTACCTCAAGAGAAGAGGTGGGGTTACATGGATCTGTAGAGCATCTACAGGCAGTGTGGCGGGATCATTCAGTCAGCCCTACTCTTGGATCACATACAAGCTACGGGAGCCTTAAGACAGTAGCGAGATGAGTCGGGAGATGGTTGCAGAAGGTCACAATGAAGCAGAGGGGAGAGCTAAAGAGATGAAGAGGAAGCAACGTAATGCAAAGGCAGCAGCAGCGCAAAGGGGATGAAGGGACTTTAGCAACGCAGAGAGGTTGTGCTCACGTAGTGCAGAGTTGCAGCAGCGCAGTAGCTTCAGGAGGACAGCGTAAATCAGCGACCAGGGAGCTTCAGTGATAGATGCAGCTTGACTTATCTATCAAACAGTTGGGCAGAAGTCCTTTAGTTGCTTACTTCTCAGCAACTGAGTTGCAGTGCAGCAGTTAGCAATGGCAGTGCTATGGGCAGCATGATGCAACAATTTGAGAGGGAGCTGCAGTACAGCTGTGGCAGTGTCGGTGGCAGTGGCATGGGCAGCAGTGCAGTGGATGGAGGGCAGCAGGCCAAGCATCAGCAGCACAGAATCCAACTTCAAGATCTTGTAGTGCATGGTGTGGATGCATTGCTAGAGCACACTCTGTGCTAAGAGGGAGTGTTGAGATTTTCTATAGTTGGTGTAGCATCAAGTGTGCTCTAGCCCTGAAATTTTGTGCAAGGGCTAAGACAGACATGAACTCCAAAACCCAGAAAGTGTTTTGTGAAATTTCAGTTGGTGTTCAAATTATTCAAATAATTATCAGGTGGTCATCTCCTAGTACAGTCTCAATATCAAGTGCCCTCTCTGCAAGCTCTTAAAAGAACTCCCGTGCACCTGTCATATGGCAAGAAGCCCCATTGTCTATGTACCACACATCGGATGATGTACTCCTACTAGATGTAGAAGTAATAAATGCAAAGTCCCTGTCAAACTGTGAAGGAAACTGCTCCACCTCTACTGAAGCTGCAGTACCCTTCTTCCCCTTGTTTTTCCTCTCAGGACACGTAGCAGCATAGTGTCCCATCTTCTGACATGCCCAACTTTTGACTTTGGACATATCTGTATCTTTCTTCTTCTTCTTCTTTCCCTTATCCCCATCTGATGAGGCCCCTTTCTTGGCCTGCCCCTTGTTCTTCCCCCTGGTTGTCAAGGCTACATCCTCCTCATCTGTTATCTTCACCCCACCACTGTCAGTCTTCTATATCTCATGCTGCACACAATCATCCCAGAATCTGTCCCAATTGGGAAGATTCTCCCTAGAGGTAACAGTATCTCCAAAGACCTCCCAAGACTTAGGAAGTCCCGCTATGGCTATCCTGACTAACTCTGTGGGTGCAACTACCTCACCAATAGCAGTCAAATCATCACGTACTTGTTTGACCCTGCCAAGATAATGAACTACACTTTCAGCCTTTGTCATCCTGATGCTCTTCAATTGAGTACCATCTTCCTGCTCTCATTGTTACTCTGATAGAGAGTGGTTAGAGTTGTCCACATCTGATATGTGTATGTGTTTCCTCTCACCTGAGGAACCACATGATCCTTCAGACTATCCATCAAAATCCTTTTTGCCTTTGCATTATTTTTTGTGAATTCAGCAAGTTCATCTGCAGCAGTAGGAGGTACAACCTCTTGCCGCACTATGTTTCAAATTGTTGCCTCTTCAAACATTTTCTAAATTTTGTCTTTCGAAATGGCATAGTTGGATATCCCATCCAGTCTGTCCTCTATCCTTAAGAACATGGAGAAATGAATTTTCCAGCACACCTTGTTGTCCTAAAAGTTTAGTCTGTGTGAAATTTCACCTTGTTGTCCCAAAATATCAATTTGTTGTCCAAACCACTATTTGTTGTCCCAAACCATTGTTTGTTGTTCAAATTGCAATTTTCAACCTGTAGCTCTAATACCATGTTGAAATTTGATGACTAAAAAGTTTTCAACAATCCCAACCCAGTTTTAATTTCACCTTATCACTCCCATTCAGTTAAATGCTCTTTCCCATAAACTTACATTCAACAAATAGAATTCTGAAAATGAAATTTTCAAATTAAAACACATGGGACTGTCAACACATGTTGAAAATAAATATGGACATAAACAGACCAGCAACACATAAAAAAATACACATATTTTTTGTCAACTTAGACCCAGGCAAAACCCCTTCAATCTTCTTCGGGGAAAACCTGTTAGAAAGCTCTTCAAATTTATTTATCTTTCAAGTTCAGGAAAAATACATATGCAGACAAAACAAAACAACAAAATACAACTTATCTCTTTAGCCCAAAACTCCTTGAAAACCGTGCCCACTTTGCCTCGATTTTCGTGCCCATTTGAAGCTAAAAAATGAATTGTATGAATGATGAATGTGATGTACGGTTTTCGTACGGACTGTACGGTTTTCCGTACCATTGTACGGATTTTTTCAAATAAAAATGTTCAAAACTCCTCTCGAATTGCGTGCAGCTCACAGCATTAAATGTTGTTCGTACTAAACCTTCTGCTGTCTTCTATGCCTTGATTTCCATGCCCAGCTTTGCCCAGAAATCACTCCTTTAGCTTGCTACAACAAATTTCTCTTTCAGAACTTTTCTCCAGCCCTCAACCTCCATTCTCCAATCTGCTCATGAAGAATGAATGAATGCAGACTCTCTTTTATTTTCCCCCTTTTGTTTCCCTAAATGACTTTTGAGCAACCCAAAGATCTAATGGCTCAGACATTTAGAACAAGGGATGAGAATAAATGTGCATTTAATTCTCACTTTCTATTTTTTAACTCACCCATTAAATAAAGTACCCACATTGTACTTTATGTCTAAAGTCATTTTTCACTTTATAATTTAACATTGACTTTACCACTTATAAAGTCACTTCCACTTTATAACTTAATATTGACTTTACCACTTATAAAGTCACTTTCACTTTATAATTTAACATTGACTTTACCACTTATAAAGTCACTTTCACTTTATAAAGTCACACTTAGGAAAAGATTTATTTTGTACACTTTTCCCTAGGGAGAGACTAACCCATGGGAAACCACTTGTCCAAGGTACGTGGTAGCACCGAACCCTTATCATTGTGGTAGCACCGAACCTTCTTACCTGAAATAACACTGAACCATATACTGTGACATATAACTGAAACTCTGTCTTTAATCTCCACTGTAATCCGCACTTTATCTCAAAAGGTATGCTGAGAGTGTCTTTGTGATTCATCCGAACTTGTGCACTGTGGTTACCTGAAAGACATCTCTGTAATTAACTCTGCAATTAGCCCGAAATTTGGTGGTGGTATTAAAGCGAAGATCTCATGCTTATATATATATATATATATATATATATATATATATATATAGTGGTTTGTCAATGGAAATGAGCCGACATGTGTTCACGAACAGATGTGTCTCCATTTAGGCCGATATGAGTTCACCTTATGGAAGCCAGCTTGCTGGAGATTCTTTTTTAGGCCGACATCAAGGAGACTTTGATGGAGGAGGAGTTCAACATGACAAGAGAGACTTTGACTCAATCCTAAAGCTTACAATGGAGGCTTGACCTATAACAATTGACCCAAGCATGAAACCCATGCTTTAATAAGTCAATTCAATAAAAATAAAAATTATTTTCTTCATTCTTTTGACAAATATATTACATTTTGACTCCAGTACAATTTATGAAGACAAAACCTAGTTACATTCTTCAACACTCCCTCTTAACTAGGGAGGTATTCATATTTACATATAATCAAAGAGGTACATGGAAAATCTCAAAACACATCATCTACGAAGAAGTTTAGGAACCGCAATGGCATGGACTAGATTCCTGACTAGGGCAATCTATCCAAGGTCTCTCAACAATTTAGGCACCGCAATGCCACGGACTAGATTCATAACCAGGGCAATCTATCCGAGTGGGACTGAGATGGACTCAAGCTTTCAGCCTCTCTAGGTACCATCAGACTTACTTACTAACCATCAACCCAAGGATCCAGGTTCGCATCCAACCAATGCCACCCTCCCTACCAGACATCAATACAAAGTGTCGGCTCGATGTCCTCCCAAGCAATGCTTCACTCGCAAATCCTTAACAACAACAAATCTCTCCCGATCAAACTGATCGGCAACAAGCATGCTTATCAAACCTTCAAGAGATTCACCTGTACAAACACAACCCCAATCAGTGATACACTTTCAAATATACATCATCAAAAACAAACCTTCGGGGTCTTGATGTTGCTTTTCAACTTATCTCAGTAGGACTACCAATTGAATCTTTTGATTGAAGATTCCTTTTTCCTACTCATGCAACAACATATCCTTCATTCTCCAATCAAAACTATGTTATGCCCTCCCTCTTAACCAGGGAGATTTCTTTTATCCAGGCTCCCTCTTAATCTAGGGAGATCGACTTCTTCCTTTGATATTGGAGAATCTTTAATGGCTTCAATCCTTCTTATCATGCTTATCATATCAACTTCTCTTACGAACATCTTCACCATCTTGAAGATGATGTACCTACACAACTTAAATAGCAAGTACAACCAAATCTATAGAAGCATGAAGTTAGTTATAACAAAATCTTATAGCAGCAGAAGCATTAGACTTTACAAACATAATTAGCAAGAGACTATACTTCAATACTTCAAATTCTAGCCCAGGTTTTGTTACAAACCCTATCAACAGTTCAAATCAAGATATCAGTCTCATTATATCAAGGGCCTTGAAATTATTTTCAATGATATGACAAGTTCTTCCATATAGCGAACCCTAGACACAAATCAGATTAATACATCTAACAATTTCAGAATTCATATGTTAGACTTCTCACTAGGATTTCATGTAAACCCTAGATTTCATACGTGAGCTCTAACAATCAAACCCAATCACAACATAACTAGCTTCTGCTAGGGTTTGATGTAAACCCTAGATTTTCTATCTACAAATTCTCAGCAATCACTATTTAGATTCATAGATTCCATATTGTTATATCATACTAGAGAATTTAACTACTACTAGGGTTTAGCTACAAAATCCTAGATTTCCCAAACATCATCCTAGAACTTCAAACTTTGACAAGGGCTTGTTTCCAAACCTTAGGACTCATGACCATTAATAATTAGGTCAACACATATATCTAGGAATGCATCATCACACATAAGCATATCATATGTCAGGCAATATTAACATATAGACATATACCTACCTAGACCAAGCTAGGGTTTCTACCAAATGAACACATACATCGGGTTTCATTCCTAGGACTTTAAATACATAACAAGGGTTTTGCTTCTAGACCCAACCAAACCCTTAGGGTTTCATAATATAGCAAAGCAAATCTTACTATACCAAAACTTCAAAGGTTTGGGATCTTAGACAGCATCATTCAACCCTAACAAGTTAGAGTTTTCATGATCATACCAAAACCCCAAACATGACATCATCAATATATCAAACATAATATCATCAATATATCAAACATAATAGCAATTTCTTTAGACTATCGATGACCCTAACTAGGTTAGGGTTTCATTCATTGTTTACATACCCTTAGGTTAGGGTTTTCCAGAGAACCTGTCTAGGGTTATATAAGAACAATCAAAGATGTACGGGGGTTGATTTATCAAAAGATGAATCACCCTAAACAAGAATCTTTATGATTCAAGACAGCAAGACATAACAATGTTAGTTATATAACACAAATTTCAAGAATAAGATGAGCGGTCTTTTAAGAGAATTTTACAAGGTGCATAGTCTAAGACATACCTAGAGATATTTCTTGACAAACCTTGTAGGAATTCCTTGAAGTGTAAGCCATGATCTTTTATACATGTAATGCATACTTTCAAGCAAA
Source organism: Pinus albicaulis (assembly GCA_034641835.2). Lineage (NCBI taxonomy): Eukaryota > Viridiplantae > Streptophyta > Pinopsida > Pinales > Pinaceae > Pinus > Pinus albicaulis. Next base: position 1,682,675,323 of record CM076578.1, read on the forward strand.
ACATGTGATACCAAGAACATGATTTAATTTCTCAAGTTAGATCTTCTATGTATGGAGGATGGAATCCTATGATATCGAAGATCAATTTATTTATTCTTTCAATCAACATTAGGACTTTCACTTGACATCCTAGATTTCTTGTAAATCCTAGAGGATAAGGATTAGGGTTCTAATATGTTATTTAGAGAGTACAATCTTTATCCTAGACTAGCTATAAACAAAGATCAATGAAAATTTAAAAGATTATGTACATACGTACCTTGTGATTACATACCCTTCATTTGATAACTTATTAGACTAGCATGTGCATCTTGACAATACTTACTTGAATTTCCTCAAGGCTTGAATTAGAACAAACTTCGGATTCTTCAGTTATGTGGAGTAGCCCTTTTCATATTTCCTATAGACATAGATCTCCACGTGTAACTGAATCGAGTTCCTTTCCTTTGACAAGATGTAGATCGAATGTACTTCTTTATAGAACTTGTAGTACTTCATCCCATAGACATGTCACTGCCTTGACCTTATCACTGCTTCAGTACTTTAGTGCTTCAACTATATCATTGAGCCCTAAGAAGTCACGACTGTGACTGTAACTTCGAAAAACTATGAACCCAATCTCTAAATTGATCGAGTTGTCTTACTATAGTTTACATCATACTGTGATACGCATTTACTTCTGAGATTATACGTATTCTATGAACTTGTCTCCTTGTCATTTTCGCCGAAACAGATTTGAACTATCCTGCTGAGGCTTGCACTTACCTTATACTTGTGATACGAGATTCTTTGAGATGTCTTGAGTCCATCACTGCAACTTCTAGGAATTCCTTACTAAAATGTGGTCCGAACTTCACATGTTCATGTGGATTATATCATTATTATGTGGAGCAAAGTTACATTTCTTCTAGACTGTGATATCATCAAACCTTGCTCTCTGAAATGATTCGACTTTTTCACTGTGAAATTTTGTTGCTCATTGTCTCCTTAAGATATACCGAAATCCTCCTTCTTTAAGGTGTCTTGAAAAGACTAAACTAGCTCTCTGTAATCTTAGTTCTATGAGTCCAGAGATGACCTTCTTAAGTTATGAACCTTTCACAGATCTTCAAACCGCCTTTGATCATGACCTTAGCTTGAATACCATGTTGAGAAATCCGAAGAGTGGCAGTTAATCGATTTCTCATAATATGACATTATCTTGTGATTTCATTATTATTATTAGTTCTTTCGAATTATCTTTTCTTATAATCAAGACTAATGCCAAGCAACAAATAAAAGAGGACACAAGATGAATAGAACTGAGGTTGTGCCCTCATACTTCACAAGAATTCAACAGGTTTGTGGTGAACTTTCAACTGTTGGGGAAGAGGTGGATGAGATGGATCTTGTCAAAGTAGCATTGAAAGGGTGTACCAAGCAATGGGCTACATTTGTGATCTAGCTCGAGATAAGCTTCCTGATTGGGCTAGATTATGGAACAATTTCACCCAAAAGGAGATTTGGGAGGAATCCATAATTGGTGGACAGTGCAAAGGTGGAGATGAGGAGAACCTTGCTCTTCTTGGGCAAGCAAAGAAGGGAAAGGGTAAATCCAAACAAAACCAAATTGGAGGAGTATCTTCATAGGGAAGAAAGACATGAGCAAGTCAAGTGCTTTGCATGTCATAAGTTCAGTCATTATGTTGGATAGTATCCAAACAAGAAGAAAGGCAAGGGAAAAACAACAACTACATTTGCACAAATGAATGAGTTGGCTGAAAATTCAAGAAGGAATTGTAGTATCTTGTCTGTTTGGCACCATTACAAGAGGGGTGTGGTTGTTGGCAATGAAGCATCTCATCACATGACAAGATCTCATGATATCTTCACCAGTATGGCCAAGGAGCATAAAGATCTACATGTAGAGCTTGGTGTCAACACCAAGTACGAAATAGAGGGCATTGGAAACATACAGTTCTAGTTAGACTCGGGGAGCCTTATGGAGGTGAAGGAGGTGATGTATGTACCTAGGTTGGAGAAGAATTTACTCTCAATTTCAGCGATGGAGGATAGAGGACTTGAGATCAATTTCACGAGAGGTGAGGTAGCTTTCAGCCGAAAGGGGTTGACCCTACCATGAGGCGAGTTATAGGTAGCAGGGAGAATAACATGCATTCATTGAGAGGATAGCTATTAAAATCCCTAGTACATAGCAGTGACAGCCAAAGTGAGATTTGGCACGGGAGAATGGGACATCTACACTACAGGGCTCTACCACTGTTACAGGAGATGGTCACTGGTTTTCCGAAGTTCAGTGTAGAGCATGACAATGTGTGTAAGGAATGTGCACTTAGCAAGCATGTCAATGCAACATTTCCTAGCAATGAGACCAGGTCCAAGACTGTGTTGGATTTGGTACATTCTGACATCTATAGTCCCACGTCGGTGGAATCTATCTCGGGGTGCAATTATTTTGTGACATTCATAGATGACTATTCTAGGACATGGATTTACTTCCTAAAGGCCAAGGATGAGGTCTTCAATTGGTTTCAAGAATTCAAATCTCTTGTGGAGAACCAAATTAGGAAGAAGATCAAGGTCCCGAGATCAGGCAATGGGGGCAAGTATACCTCCAACGAGTTTAAGGATTTCTACAGGGAAGCAAGGATCAAGAAAGAGTTGACAATGCCCTTCAATCCGTAGCTGAATGGAGTAGCAAAGAGGAAGAACAGTAGTATAGTCAAAGCAGCCAAGGTCGTGATCCATGATCAGGATTTGCCTATGTTCTTGTGGGTAGAGGCATGTAATATGACTATATACTTGCAAATCAAGAGTCCTGATAGGGCAGTGGAGGACATGACTCCCAAGGAAGCTTTTAGAGGAGTGAGACTAGAGGTGAGTCACCTTCGTATATTTGGTAGTCCAATGTATGTTCACATTCCTTCAGAGAAGAGGAATAAATAGAAGCCCTCATTGGAGAGGGGCATTTTTGACAAATACAATGAGACTTCAAAGGCCTACAGGGTCTACATTCCAAGACAAAGGAAGATAGTGATAAGGAGGGATGTCAGATTTGAGGAGGGTAGGATCTTTGGGAGGTCACATGGCACAAATCCTGGCAGAGGATCAAGAGCAAGAGGCTCTGAAAGTTTAGCAGGGACCAGCAACACCAACAGTAGGGACAGAGCCTTCAGGTCAAGAGGAGTGAAATTTTCCTTCGAGCTCTGTCAAGAGGAGGCCGAGATGGTCTGAGCAAACATTGAGAGATGCTAAGGAGCATGTGGAGGCTCCTAACAACACTTTCAAGGAAAGTAGACCACCAGCTAGATTTTCCAATTATTTAGCCTTGACAAGCAACATCAATGAGTCTAAGCCTTCTACCTTTGAGAAGGCAGCAGACCAACAAGTTTGGGGGGATGCCATGATGGAAGGCGATAATCCCATCATGAGGAACGATATGCGGGAGATAGTATCAAGGCATGAAGGGAAGTCAGTGGTCACTTCTTGATGGATATCTAAGTTCAAGCATGCAATAGATGGTAGTGTTGAGAAGTACAAAAGCAAGGTTCGTGGCGAGAGGGTCCTCCCAAAAGGAAGGAGTAGACTACGAGGAGACATTTGCTCCTGTCGCCAAATATGCATCTATCTAGGCAATCATTTCTATTACTTAAAAGATGGGGTGAAGGATACATCAGATGGATTTGAAGATTGCCTTCATCAATGGGGTAATTGAGGAAGAGGTACATATTGAGCAACCCCAGGGATTTGAGGTGCATGGGAGGGAGTCCCATGTATGCAGATTAAAGAAGGCCTTATATGGACTTAAGCAGGCACCTAGTGCATGGTACTCCAAGATTGATGGGTGCCTACTTGGATTGGGCTTCAATAAGAGTGAGGAAGACTCCAACTTGTACTATGTACTTGTTGAAGGCAAACTGCTCATCTTGGTCCTATATGTTGACGATCTCTTCTTGACACGATCGAAGAAGCTCATTGAGATGTGCAAGGAGGACCTTGCTTTGGAGCTTGAGATGAAGGACATTGGACTGATGCACTACTTTTTGGGATTGGAGGTGTGGCAGCAGCCAAGAGAGATTTTCCTAGGGCAGGTAAAGTATGCAGTTGAAATTCTAGGGAGATTCGGGATGGGGGATTGCAGGTCAACGTCTACACCTATGATCACCAACTTGAGCAAGCTAAGTGCTTCTGAGGGTGAGTTAGTGGATCCCACCTTATACAAACAGTTGAGTGAGTCATTAATGTATCTGTCAACATTAGGCTAGATATTTGTTTTGTTGTGGACACACTCATCTAGTTCATCGTGGAGTCAAGGAGCATTTATTGGGTGGTAGTGAAGCATGTGCTCAAGTATTTTCATGGTACAATAGAGTATAGACTCAAGTATGTCAAAGTTGGTGGAGTGCAGTGGTAGGGCTACACAGATTCAGACTGGGCAAAGAGTGTAGTGGACAGGAAGAGTACTTCAAGTTGTTTCGACTTGGGATCAGCCATGATCTCCTGGTATAGCAGGAAGCAACACTCAATGGCACTTAGCTTAGCAAAGGCCACATTCATGGCGGCAAGTTTGGCGAGTTGTGAGGCCATATCACTCCACGAGATGCTCACATGATTATTTGGTATTGAGATGGGGCCCATTATGATTCACTAATACAATCAAAGTTGCAATAAGCTCTCTGAGAATCCAATGTATCATGATAGATCCAAACATATAGAGATCATATACCACTTCATCAAAAACAAGATCCAAAGAGGTGTTGTGAGATTGCAGACTTGCAGTACATCTCCACAGAGGAGCATGTAGGAGATATTCTCACCAAACCTCTAATGAAGGGCAACTTCGTGTTTTATAGAGAAAAGTTGGGGGTGGTGGACAATCCCTTCCTTGCTAGGAGGGAGTGTTTATTTTGTAGCCTCGAAAGGTCTTCTACATTGGCATGGTGTCTTAGCATGTAGAAGATAGTTGATTGCCTCTTTACGTGCTTGCTTGGTGGAGTAAGTGATATTATGATTTCTCTCCTATGGTTAACTAAGGAAAAATACAATAATTGATTTAATTAATTATTGTGGACTATTAAGCCAAAGTTTTAAGGATTTATTCGATGTAATCTCAATTGTTGATCTCAAGAGAGGTTTAGGATTTAATCCTAGCCAGTGATCACTTAGGAGATTAGGGTTAGGGATTTAGGCTTACTCAAATTATAAAACAAGCCTAAAGGAGAGGTGAAGACATACAGTTGCGAAGGAAGCGAAGAGGCTCGATTATACTAAAGAGAAGTGAGGAGAATTGCAGTAGAGAATTTCGCAAGAAATTCAGGGAGGCCGAGTTTAGGAAAGCGAGAGGCCGAGTTGCTAAAGAGGAGGGTCGAATTGTGGAGGAGGTTGAAATATCCAAAGAGTCTGATTTTCTCAAGCGTGCAAGGGTCGTCTAAGGTGAGAAGTGTTGAGAATTTGGAGGGCCAGAGATTAATTCAAATTCTCTTACTTTATAATTACTTGTTGTTGGGATATTGAGAAATTCCAGAATTATCAATGGAGAAATTAAACTTCCTCTCCACAACACAGAGAAATAAATATCACCCTCAGAAAACAGAGTTTTCAACTTAATAAAACAAATTTTATTCCATAAAATGTTTGTAAGTTCTTCCTCAATCACAGAGGGATTTACAATAGTGACTGCTGCTGTCACAGTGCACACATAAGACCTCTGTCTTAATAATAAAAAAAACTTTCTGTCTCTCTCTGTAAAAAAATACGCTGTTGTATATTTTTTACTGTCTCTGTCTAATAAAAAAACAGCTCTCTGTTTTTCTAAAAACAAATATACTCTGTTGTGTATATTTTTGTTCTGCACTCTCTGTAAAAAAAAAATTCACTGTTCTTTTCAAAATATACACTGCTGTATATTATTTTAAAAATGCATTCTCTATCTTTTTAAATCAACTCACTGTTTTTTTTTTAAAGCACTGATGTGCATAAAAACATTCTGTGCGTGTAAAAAAAAATTACATTACATCTCTGTTCTATATTTATAAACAAAATATCTAAAAGGAATTAATGTCATTCATTGAAAAAAATTACCCAAAATATCACCGCTTGAAAATTTCATTAATGCCATTAAAATTCTGTCAGCACCGTTTAAAAAAAATTTATGTCGAATTTGACAAATTGTCCGTGGCGGTGGTGGTTCGGTGGTGCGCGGTGGTGCATGGGCGGAGCCACCACTACCTGGTGGTTACGGGGGCTGCCATTTTCTCGTACGCATCAATTGGGGTGAGGCCCCGTAGTAAATATTGGTCGTTGATTTGCGGTCAATGCCCGATCAATTGGTCAACTACGGGGGGTACACATCCCGTTAACCTCCGCGCTGTTTGACCTCCCATACTTCGTCGATCTCCGCCAACCTGTCGCCGTGTTAACTTCTGCGCCTAATCAACCTGTTTGCCGCCTGCAAATTCATTTCAACAGTTGGAAATTACATTCCAACACCCCCCTTAATTTCCACTGTTGGGTTTTCTTGCATACCCAAGCATTTTCTGAAATGTTCAAAGCTTTTTTGCGCAAGTGGCTTTGTGAGGATATCAGCAAATTGATCCTCCGTTCTGCAATGTTGCAAAACTATCTCACCATTGTTAACCAATTCACGTATGAAGTGAAACTTGGTGTCAATGTGTTTAGTCCTCTTATGAAAAACAGAATTTTTAGACAATGCAATAGCTGAGCTATTGTCACAAAAGATCACTGTCCCTTTTACTTGTTCTTGACATAAACTTCTCAACATTTTCCGCATCCAAACTGCTTGGCACGCTGCTGCTGTAGCTGCCACATATTCTGCTTCTGCTGTAGACAATGCTACAATGGGTTGTTTCTTAGAAGCCCATGAAATGGCTCCTGAACCCATGTGAAAAACATAACCGGAAGTGCTCTTCCAATCATCAACACTTCCAGCCCAATCACTGTCTGTGTATCCAACTAAATCTGAACATTCTGAAGTAGTATAAAAGATACCAAACATTTTTGTACCTTTAACATACCTCAAAATTCTTTTTGCTGCTTGCCAATGTGCATCCTTTGGTTTTTCCATGAACCTAGAAATCAAACTAACAGCATGCATTATGTCCGGCCTAGTTGCAGTCAAATACATAAGGCTGCCAACTATGCTTTTGTATAGACTAGGATCAAAATCCTTACTGTTGTCCTCTCTGCTGAGTTTTAATCCCATCACTGTGGGAGTGATAGCTGCTTTGCATTCCTACATGTTAAATCTTTCAAGCACCTCATTAACATACTTTGCCTGTGAGATAAAAATCTCACTTTCATCTTGTTCTACTTCTATTCCCAAGAAGTATCTCAACAAACCCATGTCAGTCATTTCAAATTCTTCTTTCATGACTGTTTTAAAATGTTCAATAAGGCAATCATCATTACCTGTAAAAATAACATCATCAACATACAAAACTACAATCAAGATTTTACCATCTTTTTCTTTGATGTAGAGGGTGGGTTCTCCCTCACACTTTTCAAATCCATTTTCCAGTAGATATGAATCTATTCTACTGTACCACGCTCTTGGCGCTTGCTTCAGCCCATAAAGAGCTTTCTTCAACTTGCATACTTTGTGCTCTTGGCCTTTCTTCTCATAGCCGAGAGGTTGTTCAATGTAAACCTCTTCCATTAACACTCCATTCAAGAATGCTGACTTCACGTCCATTTGGTAAACTTTCCACTTGTTTTGTGCTGCTATAGACAACACTGCTCTCACGGTTTCCATTCTGGCAACCGGTGCGAAAGTTTCCTCATAATCAATGCCATGCTTCTGCTTATAGCCTTTGACAACAAGCCTTGCCTTGTGTCTCTCTATTTTGCCTTCAGCATTACTCTTGGTCTTATAGACCCATTTAACACCTATGACATCTTTACCTTTTGGGAGTTCAACCAAATCCCAAGTTTTGTTTCTCTCTATGGCATTTATTTCCTCATCCATAGCTTCTATCCATTTCTCATCCTTGATAGCTTCTTCGAAATGAACAGGATCATCAACATGACAATATAAAGCAAAAAAAGAATTGATACCTTCATTAGCTATATCTTGTTCATAAATTTCTTTCAAACTTCTGAATTTCTTACCTCTTTCAGTAGGTGTGAAGCAATAGTGTGTAATAGTGCCCACCCCTGAATTTCTCTGTGGTGTGGTGTATGAGAAGCATCACATTTCACTTTTCAAGGGTAAAGTTATAGCCAGCTCTTGTGTTGGTGTCATTGCTTGGATACTATTTCGCCCAACTCATCTTCATTACTATCATGAGATAAATGCTAGTTAACATTCATTGTTTTCTCTCTATGCTTCCATCCCAAGTTTCCCTTTCAATGAGAATCAACGTCCACATGCTCGTGGGCCAAACTTATTGCCGGATGAAGTTATGAGCACCAGAGGCCTGACACCCTCAGAGGATCCAATGAAAATACATTTCTCCCCTTGATGTCCAACTTCTTCCTTAGCTGATCTGGAATGTGTGCATACGCCACACATCCAAAACCTTCATGTGTGTGACACTTTGCTTTGTGCCACTCCATGCCTCTTCCAGCACTTTGCAGCCTGCACCGCTTAGGCACTGTTTCACATATACGCACACGCGCCGCCCCACACCGTTTTCAGGCAATGTTTTGACTTCAACATACTATGTCCATTATGGTTCGGTTCTTCCTTTCGGCTACTCCATTTTGCTGCGGAGTATATCTAGTTGTAAACTACTTTTGAATACCATTTTCTCTACAAAAACGTAGAAAATCTTTAGATATATACTCACCTCCTCTATCAGTCCTTAAGACTTTGATATGCAGCCCACTTTGTTTCTCAACAAGTGCTTTGAAATTGCAAAAATTTTCAAACACTTCATTTTTATTTTTCAAAAAGTAAACCCAAGTTTTTCTTGTAAAATCATCTATGAATGTTAAGATATAGTGGCTGTTAGCAAGTGATGGAGTTTGCATCGGTCCACATACATCTGAGTGGACAATCTCTAAGGGTGCTTTTGCCCTTATGCTTTTCCCGAAAGGAAAATTTTCTCTGTGTTGTTTCCCAAGAATACAACCTTCACAAAGGCTATCCGGTTTCTCTATCAATGGTAAACCACTTACCATTCCTTTTCTGTTCAACAAATTAAGACCTCCAAAGTTGAGATGTCCAAATCTCAAGTGCCATAACCAATTATCATATTTTGGTTCGCTTTGGAAAGTCTCCTGTGCAACTGCTGCTTTCTCTTCACCATTCTTCAAATCTGCTCTCATTCTGAGAGGGAACATCCTGTTCCTTGTCATCTTCACTTCAGCAATACACTGATTGCTGGGTGGTTTGTCCATGATGGTACAAACATCATCCTCAAAGAAAACATTATACCCCTTATGGACAAGTTGTCCAATACTTAAGAGATTACACTTCATTCCTGAAACATAATAAACATCTGCTATGGATTTCTTTGCACCTAATCTTGTTAAAACATTCACATCTCCTTTTCCCATAACAGAAACTTTGCTATCAGTTCCTAGTGTGACTTGTGACTGCACACTCTCATCTAACATAGAAAACATGGCTATGTTTCCTGTCATATGGTTACTACAACCTGAGTCTAGAAACCATAAATCTTCATTCTTTTCTTCAGCCATATTACAAGCTAAAAACAAATTATTTTGGCTGCTATTTTCTCTAGTGAAATTTGTACTAGTTCTACTTCTCATATCTTGCTTCTTCGTTCTACATTCATTAGCATAATGACCATATTTTTTACAATTGTAACATTGGACATTGGATTTATCATACCTTTGTCCTTGTGCGTTCTGTTGTCCACTTTGTTGGCTGCTGTCTTGGCCGTGGCTGTGATCTTGACTATTGCACCTTCCATGTGAATGTGAAGGGCTGTTCCTTCCACCTCTGTTTTGGCTTTTGCCTCTTCCTCTTTTGTTTCCTCTGCCTTGCCCTCTTCCTCTTCCGAAAGACATCTGGGTCTTAAAAGTATGTTCAAGAAATGAGTTTTCATTCCTACTCAATCTCTGTTCATGGGTCACCAGTGATGCATGTAGCTCATCTACTGAAAACTTTGTGAGATCCTTAGTCTCCTCTATGGTGGTTACAATCACATCAAATCTTGAGGGTAAACTTCTCAAGAGTTTTTCAACAATCCTCTTGTCCTCAAGAGTCTCTCCATGAGATCTTATTTGTGTGACCATTCCAATCACATGAGTGAAGAATGAGTCAATAGAGTCTGACTCTTTCATACAGAGAGTCTCAAAGTCTCTCCTCAGCAACTGAAGTTTTGTTGTCTTCACCTTCTCCATACCCTGATAAGCTGTCTTGAGAGTTTCCCATGCTTCTTTGGATCTGTTAGCTGCTGTTATCCTCGGAAACACACTCTCATGAACTGCTTGATACAAGAAGAAAAGAGCCTTGGCGTCTTTCTTCTTACTGCTCTTCAGAATCTCTCTTTCTGCTTGAGTTAAAACATAAAACTCTGCTTCATTTGCTGGCTCTTCAAAGCCATCCTCAACAAATTCCCATAAGTCTTGTGAAGTAAATAAAGCTTTCATAGTTATTGACCAGTAGTCATAATTTTTCCCATTAAATTGAGGGAGATAGATATTTCCCATGCCCATACCAGTGCTGGCTCCAGCCATTCTGCACTCTTAACTATGATTCAAAAAACACTTGACTGTGTGTTTAAATTTACCTAACTATACTGCAACAGTAACACAAAAACTATATAGAGAATTACCTTTGAATTCTTCTTGTCTGAACCTTCACAGTGCTGGAGAGGCTTCTGCAATAACGAACTCCTTTTCTTCAGCTTATTTGACCTTCAAATAGCCTGAACTGGCTCTGATACCATGTTGGAATATTGAGAAATTCCAGAATTATCAATGGAGAAATTAAACTTCCTCTCCACAACACAGAGAAATAAATATCACACTCAGAAAACAGAGTTTTCAACTTAATAAAACAAATTTTATTCCATAAAATGTTTATAAGCTCTTCCTCAATCACAAAGGGATTTACAATAGTGACTGCTGCTGTCACAGTGCACACATAAGACCTCTGTCTTAATAATAAAAAAAACTTTCTGTCTCTCTCTGTAAAAAAATACGCTGCTGTATATTTTTTACTGTCTCTGTCTAATAAAAAAACAGCTCTCTGTTTTTCTAAAAACAAATATACTCTGTTGTGTATATTTTTGTTCTGCACTCTCTGTAAAAAAAAAATTCACTGTTCTTTTCAAAATATACACTGCTGTGTATTATTTTAAAAATGCATTCTCTGTCTTTTTAAATCAACTCACTGTTTTTTTTTAAAGCACTGCTATGCATAAAAACATTCTGTGCGTGTAAAAAAAAATTACATTACATCTCTGTTCTATATTTATAAACAAAATATCTAAAAGGAATTAATGTCATTCATTGACAAAAATTACCCAAAATATCACCGCTTGAAAATTTCATTAATGCCATTAAAATTCTGTCAGCACCGTTTAAAAAAAAATTATGTCGAATTTGACAAATTGTCCGCGGCGGTGGTGGTTCGGTGGTGCGATGGTGGTGCGCGGTGGTGCATGGGCGAAGCCACCACTACCTGGTGGTTACGGGGGCTGCCATTTGCCCATACACATCAATTGGGGTGAGGCCCCGTAGTAAATATTGGCCGTTGATTTGCGGTCAATGCCCGATCAATTGGTCAACTACGGGGGGTACACATCCCGTTAACCTCCGCGCTGTTTGACCTCCCGTACTCCGTCGATCTCCGCCAACCTGCCGCCGTGTTAACTTCTGCGCCTGATCAACCTGTTTGCCGCCTGCAAATTCATTTCGGCAGTTGGAAATTACATTCCAACACTTGTGAGCTTACTTCTTAACTTATTTAGTCTTTCATCAAGTCAATTACCAAATTACAAGAAAAACACAAATAGGTTCCTCGAGCTAGGGCAAAAACCTCTCCCTCTTAGTGAGGAAAACCCATAAGAAATTCTTCTTATAGATCTTCAAATGACAAGTACCATGACCAAGACTCAGACCCTTGACCTATGAATGCCTCCAAGACCTTATCAATGCTTCTAAGTCTTCTTCCAACACTGATCTTTCTTTTCTTCACCAACGTGCACTGACCTGCATCAACATTAGAGAACTCGGTCTCTAAGTTCTTGGCTTCTCCTTCTACTTCTCGGCCTTACTGTATAGATGAGAGATGTAGTAGCCCAAGACCGAACTTGTAGTAGTTCTCCTTCACGCTATGAACACCTTCATCCTTCTTAAGTTATGCGAGGAGAGAACAGACCCTTGTCCAAGTGTATATATATCAGATTTACTTGTTCCTGAAGTCCGCAGCTTCTACTGATTGATCCGCATCCTTTCTTCAGACTTAATAGCACATATTCCAGGTTTCCTTTACGCTGCAACAGTCTTAGAGAGAATCGTATAACTTCCAGTTAGAAGTCCGCACTTCTAACTCAGATGTATCCGCACCTTTTATGGTGGAGATTACAAAGAAAATTCACAATCTTTAACCTCTGAAATTTGCACCCTTATCACCTCTGAAATCCGCACATTAGACTCAGAACAGTCCGCAATTCTTCTGTCCTTATATCTGCGCTTGAAACCCTGAACAAGTCCTCTAGAGGGTTGTTATGTGCCATTCTTCCACAAGGTCTTGGAGACATTCTTTAGACTAGACACTTCATAATCATGACTCTTAATTACACTTGAAGACATCAATAAGAAGTCTATTGACCTATAATAAAATCTTGCTCATGAAACCCATGAAGCAAGTACAACAAAATACATTTATTATCTTAGACTTCTTCTTTACTTAAATTCATAATTACATAGTCAATATGAAGACCGATCCTAGTTACACTTTTCAACAAGAAGAAAGGGGACCAATTTGTTGGTGAGGCAAGTCTAATTCTCCGAGGCCGATTTTATTCATGAGGGTCATTTTCCTTGAGGCCAATTTTCCCAGTGGGCCCAAGTTTCCAAGTTCCCAGAAGTTGTATTTTTCTCTGTGTTCTTTGTGGGTCTAACCGAGAATTTTCCAGAGTTTAATAATATGAAGGAAGATTATGTTGGGGACAAACTTGTTGTTGTAATGTGATTGATCTCTCCATTTAATTTCCGTTGCATTTTATTTTTTGAGTTGATATACCAGTGTGTTTATTGTATCGAAAATTTCAGAAATATTTGAGATAAATATTTTATGGGTTTTTAATAAATTGTTGAAGTAAAGTAAATCAGATCTGGTGTAAAAGAATTTAACATAACCCATGGGGGATGCTTAAGTAGCAAAGCTCAAATCAAAATATGTGCTAAACAAAGTAAAGTCTAGGAAATCAAGATGTTTGGAGCGTTTATTGTAAAACTCCACAGGAAAAGGGCTGATTACAAGATAGAGAAACAATCTGTCCCATAGGCTATTTTTACCCTCGTAAACGTTAAAATTTCTTTCTTTCTTATTCCGGTTACTTATGAACACTATTGAGCATCTTTATGGGACAATAATATCACGGACTCCCATCAATTCTAGACACCACGCTACCCGTCACAATACACACGGGTTTAGAATTTTAACCGCTCCACGAGATCATCGAAATGAACTAGGAAACTTAATGATCCAACTGATACCCAAACCTTAAAAACCGGACATAGATAATAATTTTTTATTGGATCATGATTAATAATTTTGATTCTAAGAAAAGAGGTGTGTCTCAATTCCAATGCTATGAAGAAGAGGCCCTGTACACAAGGTAGATCTCAAAAGGATTATAAAACAATAACAAACCAAGCTTTAAGGTTTACCTGTGCAGCTAAAGCCCTAATCATCGATAAAATATGTCCTCCTAATTAACCCAACCATAATGCCGAACCAAAACTGCAAAGTCCATGTAACAAAATATAGCAGTACAGAACCCATCAAAGAGAAAAAAATAAAATTATGAAAAATAAAAATATACTCACAATTCTTTAATTGCGAAAGTAAGGCCCGTAAGAAGTTGCGAAGCTGTGGGAGGTGAGGGCTGAGGAGGCGGAAGGAGCTGAATCCGGTCAATAAATGCGCCAAAATCTTCCTTAATTCCCTTCTTCCGTCTCCTGCTAGCTAAAAATATTCCCGCTAACCCCAATCCCAGCAGCACCGAGATGTTTGCAGCAGACATTGTTATCGAAAAATCGCCCGAATCCAAATCCAGGAACCCTTAAAAAATAAAAGATAAATTACAGGCAAAACTCTTGCATTAATTCATACAAGTATTGAAATCACTGGCTCGTGTGTTTATGAACGTTTATCAGAGCTTTCTAAATTGTGTGGAACCCTCTCAGCGTTTGAATAAATCCAGTGAAAACTTATTAGATATATGGCAAAAATCCAACATATATGGGAAAAATCCAATCCTCTTATTGTCATATTTGATATATGACAAAAATCCAATCCTCATATTGTACTATGCTATTTGCTGGCCTTTGTATCCCACAGAGGTATCTAGCCCGTTGATATCGGACGGGTCGAGATCGCACAGTCGACCGTATTTTGGTTTTATCAATTTATTTAATTCTTGGGATAATTTATTCAGTGAAGAGTTGGTTGATAAGCTCGGAGTAGTCATTGTAAAACTTCACAAGAAAAGCGCCAAATACAAGAGTCAGACACAAAAACAATCTGTCCCATAGACTATTTTTAATCTCATGCACTTTAAAAATTCTTTCTTTCAATTATTTTTTCGAGATTATCTGTACTTTACCCGTGAACGATGTATTCACATTTTGTTTCCCTGTTGTACACTGGAGATCTTCAGTTTTCAAAATATAATTTTGAGCTCGGGATGATTTTATTTTTTAGCCGTGAACGATGTATTCACATTTTGTTTCCCTGTTGTACACTGGAGATCTTCAGTTTTCAAAATATAATTTTGAGCTCGGGATGATTTTATTTTTTTTCAATGGTGATAATGTGATGATATTGGTCGTATGGTGATGACATTGGAATGTCAATGTAAATATTTTATTTTTTTTCCTCCTTTCACAATGGTGATAATGTGATGATATTGGTCGTATGGTGATGACATTGGAATGTCAATGTAAATATTTTGAATGGGTTACAAAAATTTAATAATTAAAATTATTAAAAAAAAATTATTATAATTTTAAATATAAAATTATTGTAATTTATAAGTTTATGGTATTTGTCCGTAGTATTTGTTATGATGAAGCATATTTAAAGATTTGAGGAAATTTATTATGGAATGTGACTACTAGTTTGGATTCGTCTTAACTCTAGACTTATCTCTCTTGGCACTTGGTAGATCTGGATTTAAGATGGATCTAGGCTAGTTTAAGAATAAGTTATACTTGCACTATGGATTGTGTAAGTGCCATTAGATATAAATGATATAAATGTTGGATGGAAAAATGATCTACTTAATTGTAGGATGTCATTATTAAGATTGTGCATTGTATAAGACTCAATTAAGCCCAAATGCTCCTCGGGAGAGTGTAACTTCCACAATTTGGTCCCACCCTTAATTGCACCCCATGAAGATGTTGTTATTAAGATTGTGGACTACATAAAACTTGATTAAGCTTGGATGTCCCTTCCGAAAGTGTAATTTCCACAATTTGGTCCCACCCTCAATTGCTCCCTGTGAGATTTGAACTTTAAACTTGATGGAAATTAAACCCCACGCAAACTAATTTGTTTGATATTGAAGTGTGATATTGCATATCACACTTCTTTTCAAGTAAAGTGGAAACATTAAATAAAATTAAATAATCAAGTTTAACCATTAATTTTATTTTTATGTAAGAAGAAATCAAATATATTTTACGATTTAATATAAGCGAACTATATTGCAAATGAGAAACCTCCAACAAAATAAAGGAAATGTCAAAAGAAGTTACATATATTTTACAACTTAATATAAGTGGGGTGTATCATAAATATGTGTTTAATTAAGTATATTGCTAATGAAAAATGCATTTTACAATCCAATATTATTAATATGTATTACAATATATGTTGATTTAGTAGGTCAATTGGGTTTATCTCAGGTGGTTGGGACGAATGACTGTTTTTTTCTTTTGGTAAGTTGGGCTATTCTATTAATTCAGAAACATAGAGTTACATATGCTACAGGCTGGGTAGGCAAGCTGTGCTTAGCCTATCCCAGCCTTTGTTACACGGTTTCTAGGCTGCCTCGGGAGAGGAGACCTACCCAGACAAAACTTATAACAAGGAAAAACATTATGCGCAGAAGCGCTGACATATCTAAGTAACATAAAGTAAACGGTAGCAGAAAGGCACTGATGGCGATCATGACAAAAAACGTAAGAGAAATGAGCGGTTGCGCAGACATCACTTTCCATCTTCATCATCATTGTAGGGGTCCTCCTCCACAATGGGGCAAGCAGCAGCCTTCGCATCAGCCACTGTCCGCCTAGGAGTGCTGACTGGTCCACAGAGAATGGGGGAGTCTGGATCAACGTCGTCAGGGACCTGCGTCCAGATGCCCTCGGATTCCATCACCCAGATGTCTATATCCTCAATATCCTTCTCCAGGACCGATGTCGGGTCGGTTTTGTTGTGTTGGGGGTGCGTCTGTGGAGGAGTAGTGGACTTCCTCTAACCGCACTTGCCTCTCTGCGCAGAGAGCCCAGAGGCTTCTGCATGTTGCTCGGGTTCAGGACTATGACGCCCAAAGGTGCTGGAAAAGGAGCCATATATCGACTCGAGACGATTATCCTCGCCACAGTGATAACGGCCAGGGAGTGCCCCTCTCTGTCCTACGTGAATAGTTTGTTGGCAAAGTCTGGGAGCCATTACGCACTGAGGCAAGGGGGGAGAAATTCAAGGAAAAAAAAAGAGGCACCAAAGGGCAATCGCGCAGAGGCTTAGGGGAAAGGAGTAGCTGGGGGGAAAATGCACAGGAAGGGGTGTTGCAGAGCTACACAGAGAGCATAGCTTCGTAGCCTATGGAATTTAGGGAGAAGCCCGAGCAAAGAAAGAGAGGCAAAAGACCAATATGACAGATAGAGTATGGAAGGGGGCTAAGAGCTCATCTCTTTAAAGGGGCGGGGATGAGTGCGATGAGGATAGAAATGATTAGGCTTCACATGCATCTGTGTGCGATGATTGAGAACCTGAGCAAGCTCGATGGAAGGGTTATGGCTACAATGTAGGTTAATCATAGAGGTCATTAATGATGGTGGTTGCGAGGTGATGCTTAGGACCATATGACGCAGTTCCCATCCTTTTGTCATCATTAGTGATTCTGTGAGTTTCGTGCAAGTGACTAACAGAATGAGGATCCGCAGCAGATGAAGCTCTGCATAGGGGATCTCTGTTTCCCATGGAGTGTGGGATGTGATTGGCAGGCATGCCAATTCTATCACCCACATCCGGGGGTTGGGAGGAATGATTTTTATCCTCCCCACCCAAGTTCAATTCCCACAAGTGACATGATGAGCTTTGTTGTAATGGCTTTGAGCCTTGTTCCTAAATTTGAAGAGTCCTTCTATAACCAAAACATGTGTATTCCTTATATAAAATATAAAGATATTTCTCATGGGGGTGGGGGAAGTGCATGTATGTGTGTTGAATTAATATAATATTAACAAAAAAAAACATTCTGCAATGTGAGTATCTAAGTGAGTTATATCACAAAATGCAAACAAACTTATGTGTCATTTTCAGCTTCTGTCAGGGTGCCCAACATTTTTTCCTTGTAGGGGTACCTCCTTTCATGGTTTTATTCTTGTAAACTTACTCTTTGTAGGGAAGCCCATTCTGATGGTTTTATCCTTATAAGTCCATTTGTATATATTTTTTCAAGGAACATTTCATGAGAAACTCTTGTGCACTTATTCGCATTCACATATGGTATTAATACAAACCTATACTAATCTCCACATTTGCAAATGACACCCATACAAACTCATTCACATGGACATTGAGTGAGGCATGTAACATAGGTAACCAACCCATCGACTCAATCTTGAGACCTTCTACATGATGGTAAAAAACATGTGTTTCCTTCTTGAATGTCACGAGTTCAAATTTAGAGAGTCGTACAGTGTACACACCTCTATAAACTAAGTATTCAAATCGATGTGAAAAGGGGACCCTTATGTCACAAACAAAAGGGTCTTATAATTGAGTGTAGATTTTCACAGTTGCTCATGTTATGGAGAATTTTCGGAAGAAACTATATAAAGGATTTTTAATCCATCTGACGTTTCGGGGTTGTCGAGTTTCATTAGTTTCTTGTGGCAGCTCTATGGCGGCTCACCATTGCTGCCCAAGCTGTTGATCGTCTTGTGGTTCGTGAGTGACACGTCTGCACATGACTCTGCACCCATGGCATTCATCATGGCTCCTCTAGCTCTGTGGTGGCTCTTCATCGCTACTAAGGCTCTTGGTCAACTCGTGTTTTGTGGGTGGAACATCTGAGCATGGCTTTGCACCTATGACTTTCATCGTGGTTCCTCCAGCTCTGTGGTGGCTCACTGTGGTTACGAGGTTCTTGGTCAACTTGTGGAAAGTTTGTGTGTGGCTCTGCACTAGTGAAAAATACTATGCAAAGGAGAGCTCACATAATTTTTTTCTCTTGCATCTCTATGTGTACAGTGGCAATGTTTTATTTTTGTATACCAAACTGTTAAAAAGGGATATATGTAATCTCAAGACTCTCAATATGTGTTGTTGGTTTGGTTTCCCAAGAGGAAGACCAATAACACAAAGAATTATCTTATGTAAATCTCTATTGCAGTAATAAAAAGGCGAACCTTGCATAAAAAAAGAATGAATTATTATTTTATTATATTATTATACATATAATTTTTTTCTTGTTATAATTGTGCATGTTTGTATGTTGCCTCCACATAAATTGGCTCTTATCTAAAACTGTGTTAATATATATTACTTAAAAGAGTTCGACATCAATCCCTGATGGGGGTGTTATGATGGATGGTACAGGGTCTAGGGCTTTGTTCCCATCACCCTCGAACATGTAATCACTCATTAATTGATGATGGTAAGCAACTAACGTCTTGTATTCACAAGCATGCAAATATCCAATTGGAGAGGGTTATTTGTTATGGGTTGGAAGGTTGGTAAATTCATTTGTGAAGAGTGAGTGAGCACCAAGGGGAAGAGCTCGACCACCTGGAATTACTTGCATGTGAGGGTGGTGTGGTTAGTAGCTCTAGTGTGGAAGGAAGCGATGATTTACATGGGGTGTGGAGAAATTCTAAGTGCTCTCATCCTCCAGTGTGCGAATGTGGTGGTGTTCTATGTAGCTTGGTCTCCTTGATTGGTGGAGGCTGGATCTTCTCAGTATTAGCTGGAACTCTTAGCCTATAAGTTAATTTCACTTGTTTTGGTCTCCCTTTTGTTTTTTGTGTCAATTGCCCCTTGAAGTCTGGTAAATATAGTGGGTTTTTGGGGTTGTTTGGTGTTCTGGTTTGTATCAATTTGTTACCTTTGGTGTTATAGGTCAGTTTGGGCACCATTCCCAATGACCTGGTAATTAGGCATCATCTCCAGGACCAATGATTGAGGGTTTATCATTCCCTATCATTTTAGTTGCTACATGCCCTAAGACAAAGAACAAGACAAATCAACCATGACTTCCAATTGCAAAGGTTTCCAAGATTTGAAGTTTATAATATATCATATGAGAGCTCACCAACACTGCCTCTCAAGGGACTAAGTGTGTTGCATATGAAATTAGCCCCATTCAAGTTTGCTCTGCAAAGCACTTCCTGACACTCATAGGTGCATTGGTCACATTGGGAGCGAAATTCTCATTGTTCTAGAATCTCCACTTGGCCAGTGCCTTCTAGAAGAGTTCACATGTGTCAAACTTCAAATCCATGTGTCCATTTGAAATCTACAAGATTGGGAGCATGCCTTGCCTATTATTAGAAAGTCATTGATTGTAAAACTACCTTCAGCTCATCTATAAATTGAGCACAAATCCTAGAGCTTGCTAAGGAAGAATTTGAGTAGAGAAATGCTAGTGGAATTTCAATTGAGGAGTTGATTTGAGTGACATGCTACTGGAGATATCTGCATTGTGATGAGGCTGGGATGTTGTTGGAGATGGTGACACTAAATCAATCATTGGTTTGTAACCTCCCCTTCTATCCATTAATAAAGATTGATGCTTACTTTCCCACCTATGTATCTGTATAAGCTCATGTTTTCCATATTATGAATTCTTATATGGTGTATATGGTTTATGTTTCATTGATTTAACTAAATAACTTGAATAGACATATGTATTATTGCTATATTTTGTTGTTTAGTGTTCCTCTTTGCAGGAAATATTTTTGGACATTTAGTTTGGATTTGAAGCTACAGTAAGAGCGAAAAAAGGTGAATAGGAAGTGCTTGGACTCCAAGTAAGTTCTTTGATATGTTTTGTGTGTCTATTTACAGTTAGGAAAAGTAGTCGCAAAATCTTTAATCTGTTGTTCTAGATAAGCACTTGTCTAGGGAATAATGTTTTATCTGTAATCCATAATTCCACATAACAAATTGGCGACTCTGATGGGGAGTTTACCCTGAATCATATGTGTATTTGCCTCTGTTTATCTCTTTTTATTCACCCAGTAGCTTTTACTCATAAAGATTAGGTTTTTTGAAATCTAAATTTGCATTAGAAGTGTGTTAAACAACTTTGTTTTTCATTGTACACTACGCCCAATGCACTGTTGGACAGGACACAGTGCTTTGCATAGCACTATCTCCCATTCAGGCTTGCTTTGCAATGCACTATCTCCCCTTAGAGACTACGTTTCCCCCTGAAACCATCCAAATTCCATTGATTTTGTCATTGCATTTTTGTTTTCAGTTTTTTCTCTGTTGTGTTTTGAAAAGCCTGAAGCCTCATATTGACCAGTGACTTTATCTACCTCTTCCTCCTTTGAAAAAATAGTTTGTTCAACGTTTATTTAAAGCATTTTTCTTTATCATTGACAAATTAATTTCAAAGTATTTTCATTGTTGCATTAGATCCATTTGCTTTTGAAAAGGAAATTTTCGTAAATTCTTCGTTTCCCGATAGGAGAAATTGTTGTTAAAATCCTCATTTTTCCTTCAAAAGAGAAATTGTTGTTAAATTCTTAATTTCTCAAGAGTAAAAGGCTTTTTATTTTTTTTTGCACTTAGTTTCCTTTTCTGCATTCATAACATTAAAGGGAATGAAAAGAAAAACCTGCATTTGCATATAGTGGATTGTGTGTTTTGCAAAGGAACAATTAGGAAAGCTGCATTTTAGTTTGTGCTCTTTGATTGTTTGCTCCAAAACTGATTTCTCTTTCCCTTTAGTAGCTAAGACTTTCATTGAAAAAGCTAAAAGTGAAAAGTGTGCTTATCATTCTTAGTTTGCATTTTAGGAATTTCCATTACATCATCGCGGTGAACCTTGAAAGGAAAATTGATAAACAAGATCAACTTAAAATTTATCTCAATTTACCTAACAAAGCATTGGAACCATAACAATAACATTTAAAAGGTCTAGGCTAGAGACGTGTTCCAGTGTTGTAAAACATAGCAGCTGTCGTTAATTGTCTGCGATACTTTCCGAGTGTGATACCTCACTCCACGTACGTAAGTATATCATAGCTCGTCCAGGTACTTTCGGGTATATTGGGTGGTGTTACAGTACGAAAAGTATAAAGGAGTGCTCTCACTGTGCAGTTTCACATCGTACAATGCTAATACGGACTTGGGCCTCCACGTACCTTCGGGTATATTTAAGAGGACAACTTTTAGGTGCTATCCATCCATAGTGAACCGAGTCGGCCGCCTTGTAAATTGTGATACACCAAACACAACATTCGGGGAGATTTCCTGCCCGTACTTCTTGGTTCACCGGGAGGTATTCTGCAGTTCACAATTTCTTGGTAAACCTTTTGCCTAGCATTACCCTTTTATTTTGTCTATTTGTTTTTGGTTAAAATAAATCAGTAATCGTGGAAGAACAAAATCCTTTCCCCCGTCGTTCGCATAGATTAGCATTGAAACCACCTTTACCACCAGAAGTTACTCCTGGTCGGCAAAGGCGACATCACTCTACCGAATCAAGTACTATCAGTACCTCTGGAGAAGCATCATCTTCCCATATACCAGAGTTAGCTCAAGTTGTTTCTACACATCCTGATTCGTCTACTGTTGTCGAGACTGAGTCTTCACAACTACTCGTGGTCACAATCCATCCAGTGAGACCATACCTCCTGGACCCGACGTTGTTCAACCATAAATTGATCGAGATCCTATCCCTTTTTTTCCTGAACATCTGAATCTAGAAGTCGAACAACTGGAAGTTGTTCCTACCTTGGTAATTCCACAATTTTATGTAGCCATTGAAACTCCCATATCACACAGTCAACCTCCTGAAATATACTTGGGCCTGACTATAAAATACGTCCACCTGGTTTAATCATGATTGAAGAAATCCCACAAGACGAGACACCTTTAACTCCAACCCATTTTGGGGAGGACCTTTACCTGTACGAGTCTTTTCCTCAATCACCACCCTTTGCTTTTGTTGATCATGTTCTTATTCAAATTCCCATCGATTCAAAAGGGTATACATTCGGTCAAGTAACCATGCCTGAACCAACATCTTCGGTTGGGCCATCTGTTCCAATTACATCAGTACCTTCCCTCACTACCCCATCGATGTTCACAACTTCACCGGAGTCATATTTTCATGGTGGCCCTATGGTCCCATCAGGTTATAAATCATTATCTGGAATTTTCTCTGGTGCATCTTCAAAACCATGGACTTTACGAATGTCATCGTCCAGTATTCTAACTGGTAATCCCATAGTGAGTACTGAATGGCTTGATTCTTTATACACATCATTAGGGCAATATCAAGCCGGTCCTTCTGGGTATTTTCCATCCAGTAACATATCAACTAGATTCCTTGCATTTGGAGAGAAATATTTTTCGTCTTATTATCCTCCTCATGTTGGGGGGCAACCTTTAGTCACCCACTTTGACACCACTCCATCACTTTTTGGTCAACCTAATGTCAAAATGAACGTTAGTTAATGGTAGACCACTCTGCCTATCCAACCACAAATGGTTGTACACGCGTATCAACCAGTTCAACCTGTTACACCCACATCATTTCCACTTGTTAATACATCTCTACCCCTGTTACAGAATCAAAATGTTGTACAAAAACCATTTCAAGTAGGTCCTTCAACTCAATACCCTCCAGTATTGGGTCCACAGAATCCAAATCCTTCGGTTAATTTACAACAACCTATACCTAGAATCATTTATTCACAAATTGGTTTACCATATTATGGGATGTCACAGCCACAACTAGGTTATACTTATCCTCAACCGAATCCAAGTTATCCTAATTTGGGTTATAACATTGGTGGACAGACCCCTTGGTAGCCTCAGGCGCAAATGCCTCAACCTTCATTTCAACGAGTATCATATCCAAGTTTTGGTCAACAGACTCCTCAAGTGTTTGCTTATCAAAACAACCCCTATCTGGGTTACCAGAAACAGATTCCATATGCTGGTGCTCAAAGACCTATTTCTCATGCAATTCCATCATACCCTGGCTATGCTCAACCTAACCTTAATTGACAGTTTCCCTTCGTTGCAACTTTAGAGTTACCAGATTTAAATCGGCTAAAAAATGATCCAATCAACTATGCTCCTTGCTGGCCGGTGATACCTTGCAAATTACCATCGAATATTCCAAAGTTCAATGGAAACCCTAGCGAAGACCCGTCAACTCATGTCATGACTTATCATTTGTGGTGTTCATCAAACTCCCTGAATGATGATTCTGTTCGACTCCATCTTTTCCAGCATGCGCTCACAGGTCCGGCTGCAAAACGGTACATTGAGTTACCTAGAGATTCTTTTGATAATTTCACTGTCGTTTCTACTGTCTTTTTGACTCACTTCCAGTTACCCATACGATATGAAACTGGAACGAAACTCTTGACCAATTTCAAGCAAACTAACGCTACTCACATTTCTGATCATATTCATGAGTGGCGTCGTCGTCGTAGAATGGTTAAGACATTTGTTCCTGATCAGCTCCTTGCTGAGTGGTTCATTAAGTCCATGTTACCATCTACAACTGAGGATGTGGCTAAGGGAGGTGTTATCACTAAAGAGTAGGTTATTTCTCGTGCCCAATATTTAGACTTGATTTACACTCAGTCTGGCACGCTCTATGAAACAATTCCTAACGCGTCGAGATCTAATTTTACTGTTCCTCCTTAATTAAAGGACTCTTATGCCGAAGAGGCTTGATTGGTACTGTAAGCACACATCATACTACTGCATCTGATCCTGCTCTTTCTTCTGAA
The DNA here is from genome assembly GCA_034641835.2 of Pinus albicaulis. Taxonomy (NCBI): domain Eukaryota; kingdom Viridiplantae; phylum Streptophyta; class Pinopsida; order Pinales; family Pinaceae; genus Pinus; species Pinus albicaulis. Next base: position 1,682,699,707 of record CM076578.1, read on the forward strand.
ATTAATGTCATGTCATTTGACAAAGGCAAAAGTGACAAGCAACCTGGAAGTAAGAAAAAAGGGGAAAATAAGAAAAAGAAAAATTCTAACCCACGGGAAAGATCATCTGATCAATTGTCTAGACCTAGGAAACCTCGTTATCCATGCATAATTTGTAATGAGGACCACTTTGTTAGGGATTTTCCTCACCGCGTTGAAGTCTCAAAAATGGTTAAGACTTCTCATGCATCAGCTGTGTTGAGAGACCCATTTCCAAATCCGGACACATATTTGATTGCTACAGATCCAACTTCTAGTTCCCAAGTGCTTATGTTATCTGTCACAAAAACTTCAACATATATTTTGGTGTTAACGCGTAATAAAGACTATGGTAGTCAAGCCACTAATCAACCTACTACCTCGATTATGAATCCGTCTACGAAAACAGTACCTCCTATTGTTATTCCTGAATTGATGATTAAGCCACCAAAGGGAGTCATTCATAAATTGACATATAATCCTCGAGCAAGAGCTGCACAAAATTATAATATAATTGAATATTTGGCTCAATCCCCTTCAGTTATGTCTGATCTTGAGGTATTACAAATTTTCCCTCCCAAAAACATGCTTTATTGTCGGTTATTGGTGGAATTGATCTGACTGATTCTAACCTCGTCGTCTTTAATCATACGGGCTATGTGCCGCAACTACCAGCAGAATTGGCATTCTCCATACAAGTAAATGTTCTCAATCACCTTGTTCATCGTACTATTATTGATGAGGGAGAATTTACGTGCATCATGTCTCTAAACTGTTGGAAGTCACTTGGCTCGCTACGCTTATCTCAATCACCAACGACATTGAAGGCTTTTGATGGACGTACATATAAGCCTTGTGATATTATTAATAACCTGCATGTTAAACTAGGGGGGAAAACAGTGAATGTTGATGTCGAGGTTGTTGATGGACCCCTTGACTATAATATTCCACCTAGAAGGCCATGGGCATATGCTATGACTACAATTGTTTCTACGTATTTTAGAATGATAGCCTTTCCATATAAAGGTACTATCACAATCATCAATCAACTATCCTTCTTTTCCTTCACCTCGCAAATAACTGGAAGTGTTCTGTTCGTTCACGCACCCCAACTAGCACTTCAAAACATTGGTGTAGGACTCTTAAAGGATTCCACTCTCATGGAAATCTTTGCATTACCGTCACTTGCGACGTCGGTAGAAATTTCAAGTATAGAGACCTGCTACATGATCGCCTCCACTCCATCTGGCTTAAGGGAGAGGACGGGTGATTTTGAAATTGTTACGTTGGATGAGTTTCTACCGCCCAACCCTATTGAGGTGGTATAACAATCAATCTATCTGGCTTGGGCGGCGAATCCAAAATCAACGTCGCTGGTTGTTTGGGTTGATCGTTCCTTAGATTTCGGTACTCCTTCTGATCCTTTTTCCTCAATGTTATTGATAGATGAGAATATTTTGGAAGCTATGATGTCAGAAGGAGAACCATGGGAATATTATCATCATCGTTCCCATCTTCTTGATTATGAAGAAAATCATCTCTGTGAACTATATCACCCATCAATCAAAAAATTCTTTTCGAATTCTTTACCTATTAATGCAATTGATTTCGAGCGAAATCTGTCAAATATTGAAGAAACAATTTCTATCAATGTTTCGACCAAACCTGGCGTCGTAGAAAATATTAATGTCGGTGTATCTTGTTCTCCATCAAAACTTGAATCATGTCGCTCTTTATTTCATGAATTATGTGATGTATTTGCTTGGTCTTACGAGGAAATGACATGCATAGATACTAGTATCGTTGAATACACTGTTAATATGTATCCTAATGTTAGACCGTTGCGTCAACGACTTAGTCCTGTTCATCCAAAGAAGGCTATTGCCATCAAAGCAAAAGTTTAAAAACTTTTGCGTGCTGGTTTCATTTACCCTATTTCACTAACTGAGTGGGTTTCCAATATCGTTCCTGTCATGAAAAAATAAGGAACCATTAGAGTGTGCATCGATTATCGGGATGTCAATCTTGCTTGTCCAAAAGACAACTATCCTACTCCCTTTATCGACCAAATTATTGACGATTGTGCTGGATGCAAAATCTTTTCATTCATGGATGGATTTTCCGGCAACAATCAAATCAATATCCGCCCAGAGGATCAACATAAGACAACATTCATCTGTCCCTGGGGCAAATTCGCTTATAGGAGACTCCCCTTTGGTTTAAAGAACGTTGGGGCAACTTTTTAGATAGCAATGGATTATGCTTTCAATGACATCAAGCACATTGTTCAACCGTATCTAGATGATTTACCCGCCAATTCACGAAATTAGACTAATCACCCAATGCATTTGAGAGCCATCTTTTTACGTTGTCGACACTACAAAATTCGCTTCAATCCACATAAATGTGTGTTTTGTGTTGGTTCTAGTCGTTTGCTTGGATTCGTCATCTCAAAAGAAGGAATTCCAATCTACCCATTGAAGGTTCAGGCCATTCTTGATTTGCATGCGCCATCAAATTTACTTCAGATAAAGAAAATTCAAGGAAAGGCTAACTTCCTAAGGAGGTTCACACCCAACTACACCGAAATGGCTAAAGGATTTACTAGGCTTTTGAAAAAAGGGGTTCCCTTCCATTGGGACCAAGTTGTGCAAGCTTATTTTGATGTTGTTAAGGATACTCTTGTCCAGATGTCTTTAATGTATCCCCCTAATTATCAAAGTGATTATTTCCTTTATATTGTCACAGAAGAAACGACCATTGCTATGGTATTGGTCCAAGTAGAATATGGGATAGAACATCCAATATATTATTTGAGTCGTAGTCTCAATGATACGAAAGCTAAGTATTAATATGTAGAAAAGCTTGCCTTGGCAGCTATTGAAGTTGTCCAAATATTTCGCCACTATATCCTACTCCGAAAAAATACTATCATTTCGGATTGCAACCCCATGACTTATATCTTATCACGTCAATTGCTGGGGGGAAAATGTTAAAAATGGATTTTCATTTTGCAAGGATTTGATTTGGAATTCATCAAATCCAAGTCAAAGAAGTCTTTGGTTTTGGCTGAGCTTCTATGTGACATTCCCTCTGATAGTACTGCAACTACGTCAGAACCATCAATTCTTGATGAGTCTCTGTTTCTGATCAGATCATCTGATCCTTGGTATGGATATTTCATCATTTATCCCCAAACACAAACTTTTATCCTTGATACCTCTTGCTCTGAACAACGACGTATTCGATACCAAGTCAAAGATTATCTGATCGTCGATGATACACTTTATCGTTGTGATGTCGATACAATTTTAAGAAGGTGCCTCACTCATGAGGAGGTCGAAAAGATTTTAAATGATTGTCATGTTGGGGCTTGTGGTGGAAATTTATTTGGATACGCTACTGCGCAGAAGATACTTCGCGCCGATTACTTTTGGCCTAGCATATTTCACGACTGTATTATCGCGATCAGAAGTTATCATGCATGCCGGATTTTTTATCGTAAAATTCGCAAACCACCAGTGCTAATGCATCATGTTGTCTCTGTGGGACCATTTTCGAAATGGGGTATTAACTTCATGACTTGTAACCCTCGTTCGTCTTGGGGGCATGGTTATATTATTGTTGTAGTAAAATACTTTACCAAATGGGCCGAAGCGATGCCTACATTCAACAACACAGGACATAAAACTGCATTTTTTTATTTAATCACATTATTGCATGGTTTGGGGTCCCACAGGCTATAGTTACAAATCATGGGAAGCATTTTCGCAATCACATGATGGTTGAATTGACTGCCAAGTTAGGATTGTCACATGATAATTCTACTCCTTATTATCCACAATCAAATGGACAAGTTGAGGTTATCAACAAGGTTCTTAAATGTATGCCTCAATGAATGATAGGAGTTCGTAAAAGAAACTAGTATTTGATCCTGTACTCCGCCTTGTGGGTGTGTCGAACCTCGGTGAGAAACACAACTGGATTTAATCCTTTTCAATTGGTGTATGGTCTGGAAGCTATCTTGCCTATCCAATGTGAAATATCGTCGTTAAAACTCGCAATCGACTTGTTACCTGACACCTCAGAAGAAGAAGTGCGTCTTTTAAACCTCATCCATCTTGATGAAATGCATCGTGAAGCCCGATTGGCCAACGAAGTGCATAAGAGACATATAAAGGTGCAATACGACAAAAATGTCTAGCCTCGCGTTTTCTTAGAGGGCGACTTGGTCCTTCTTTATGATTAAGAAGCTGATGTAATAGGTACAGGAAAAATTGAGCCATTATGGCATGGTCCCTATATTGTCAAAAGAGTTCTTGCTAAGGGTGCCTATGAGTTGGTTGATTATGATGGAATTCCGTTGGCGCAGCTTAGAAATGGGTTGTATCTGAAACGTTACTATGCTTAATCATGAGCGTAGTAATCTTTTGTATTATATGGTATATATATGATGTTGATTTGCATTCACTATCTTAGTTTGTTTTTAGAGTTTCTTGACGTTAGTAATCTTCTTTACATTTTATCGCAGATGTCTGAATCTTCGGAACCTTTTGGTGGATATGCTGATGGTGTTAGTCGTAGTACGCATAATCTATCCTCTGCAGTGTGGGCCATTTTCGCCCCGAACGGCGAGTTAGTGAGTTTTCAATGGATTTGTATCAATAGATCAACGAATAATATCGCTGAGTATAACGCGTTGATTGAACTCCTCTCTGATTCCATTTCATTTGGTATTAACCACATAATTATAAGCTTAGACTCGCAACTTGTGGTATTACAACTTACTAATGTTTATACTGTTAGAAATCCATCACTGCATCGTTTGTTCCTAAGAGTTCGACCTTTGGAAAGACACTTTGATTTTGTTCAATAATAACACATTTCCAGAAATTTGAACACATTAATTAGCTAATCAAGTTTTAGACAGACATTTGCAACACATGTAAAGAAAACATTCACATATTTGAATAGGATTGCACAATAAACATAGGAAAACACTGAAATCATATAGATAGATAGTTATAGGTTTTTACAAAAATTTGTGCCCAAGACACATTGGTCATCTGACCTCAAAATGTATGCAAAATTCCAAAAGTAAACTAGTGGTGCTCATGGTAACATGCTATAGATCTAGCTATCCTACGCAGTAACCGCATCCAGCGATTAGGAACCCCAATAGTGTGTCACTGCAATCGCATGGGTAACTCTTCGATCCGACAATCTGGAATCCCGAAGGTCAACACCTATATGTGCCGCTGAAGCTCAGACAGAGTCTCAGCCATATCAAGATCCTAAAGGACTGCTCTCCCGTTAACCCTCTCTGTTGGCGCACCTGCTTCATGCTCTGGTTCCTCTACTGGTTGAACACAACCAACATCTGCATTACATCAAAAATTTAGTTTAGTATTGGGAAAACATCAAAATACAAAAACATTGTATAAACCTTAGAAAAATCAAAACATGGTCAAAAAATTCTTACATATTTCACCCCATTGAGTGCCTTCTAGTAATGCTAAATCTGGATCTCCTCGGAAATCAACGCCTGCGTATGCATACTCATCGATGGTGAAAATCTTTCGCTTGAACGAGGTAAAGAACACAGTCAAGAACACAATGGTCGATTAGCCTGCATGCCTACCCATGAGTTCTACCCATCTCTGCATCTGCGGATCTCTACGATTAGACATATCCAGTGTCACATGTTGTGGCTGCATCAGTGGAATCCATTCTAAGGAAAATGATATGAGGATTGAACCATAACTGGAGCTCTTCTTCCTTCCTCCTTTTGTTTTGTACAGTTGTTCTTTTATCTGAGAAAGTACAGCTTCAGACTAGTTAAAGATTGTCGGTTCCATACACTCAAGCGCATACTGCATATACGATCTATTCGCTACATGTAGTGTAATGGTGCCAACAAGTTTTGCGATCATGAAAAGGATAGTTCTCAAAGGCAAATATCTAACATCCCGAATGTTTATCTTTCCATCTTTGCTTGGCTCTTCCCCTGGATAACAATGTTGCAAAACATAATCTCTCACTGTCTCTCCTCCAAGAATAGACCCTGAGAGCGAAATAGGCAAGCCTCTCCTCGAAAAACCTGTGAGAAAGTATACATCCTCTACTGTTATGGGAACCACTTGGTTCTTAATATGAAATGCCTCAATAGCTGGATCCCATGCTCGAACTAAGAACTCTAAGAGTTCTATTTGTTGTCTCATCCCTGACAACTGGAAGTACTTTAGCAATCCACAATCTCTTAGGGCTCTTACTGTGCCCAAATCATTTAGGTCAATCATATCCTGTTCTTCATGCTCTCTTTCCCTCCATGTAATCGTCATTGTAATCCGATGGAAACCTGAAATACAACCATAAGAACCATTAGATTCCATTCAATGAAAAAAATTAGGCAAATTTTGGGCATAATGAAAAAAACAAAAATGTAGATTGCGCCCAACGCAGGCTCTAACAAGAGACAGTGCATTGTGTATGCAAGTAGCCTTCAATTTAGCTGCTATGCAACGCAGTTTTCGACATCCAAGGGTGTGTTTCCCTCTTTTGGAGCAGAATTTACCCTAGGTACCTCGAAAAACCTAAAAATTTGCAGAAATTGGAAATGAAATGATTACTGAAGGAAAGATAAGGTTTAAGACACTAACTTGGATCAAACGGAAATGAAATCTGTCCATAGAAACTATCGCAATTAGCAGCTGAAGTTTGGAGGCAAAATCAGTTTCAAAGCTCCAAAATGAAAATGGTAACTATGGAATGGTAAAAATGAATAGTAAAACTACTGTTAATAGTCATTTAATTATTTGCAAATTACATTTATTGCTACAATTATAGTTTTATTACTTTTTTTTATTATCATGAAACATGTATTTTTAATCCATTTGATGTTGTTCTGAACAGGCTTTACAACTAATCAACAGAATAGTCATGCAGATTTATTTCAGGAATGATTTGACCACAAAGCATACTTTTTCTCCTTATTTTTCGAGCTTTGTTAAAAATGAAAAAGGATTTGAAGTGCACTTTTATCTCTTTTTTGAGCTTCAATAACAACGAAAAAGGAACCCTGGAGTCTTCTTTCAGCTCTTTTCAGACTCTGATAATATGAAAAGATTGTCGAGCACTTGTCTTTTCGAGCTCGTAAAATTAAATGAATTGATATCTACTCAGTATAATTTTAACCCTTTTCCGGACTGAGATAGATTATTTACGAAAAAGGAATACCTTGGTCAAACATGACCAAAGAGGTTCTCTAAGATATTATTTTACACTTTTTAGATCTGAGTGACAAATTTACAAAAAAGTACTTATGGAGTTTTCTTTCGTCCTCTCTTTCAAACCCTCTAAATATGAAAAAGGATTGGGCTATCACTGTCGTTAAGCTCGTTAAAACATAAAATAGCGACAGGCTTGTCGATCATGGCAAGAATCGAGTTTCATTCATTGCTAGACTCGTTAAATAATTAAATAGCGATACATTATTCGCCCAAAGGGTTGAATTATAGATCAAGCATATGTTATCCTTCTCAAGCTTGTTAAAAAATAAAGAGGTACTGGTCGACAAATGACTAGGGAAAATTTTGGAAAATGAGCAGAACTTTTTACGGTAGCAGGTCGCTCTTGAACATGACACTTCACTCCATCACCGTGACTATTTGGGTTGGGTAATCTCCTTGACAGTTCATTCATACCTATGGTTCATCATACCTTCACTTCGATTTTGGGTCAATGCTGCCAACTCATCTCAGTGTCACTGATATGTTCAAGATAAAGTCATCCAGTGAATACTCATCCTTCTGCAATACTCATAAACCTTCATTCTCATGACTGTCGTCCCTGAAAATTACTATATCAAGTCATACCTTTGTCTCTGAAATCAGTAACTCCCGTTTCGCAATAAGGTGACTTACTGTCGACGACAAATCATTATCTAGGAAGTTCACTTAGAAACATTAGATTCCAGTACCATGAGGCTTGTTACAACATCGAAAAGATCCTCGCTTATGCACTTTAGACCGAAAGATTTTGTTTGGTGTTCAACATCAATTCATCTATTCATGCCTTACAAAATGTGCTGCAGTCCCTTGAGGGCCATTGACATTAATGGTGGTTCTCTCACGTTTTTTAACAGCTCACATCATTGGTTGGTAATCAAACGATGTCTTACCATGTTTGACTACAAATCATATATTTGCATGGCTAGACTTGTACCCGAATGATCGAGTGAACGAGATAAGAAGACCCTGGATCTAGTTTAATCCATCCGAGCTGCGATTTTAGGATTGTTGTACACATCATTTGTACGATGACCTTACATACAGATTGTCATCATCTATAGGCATGTTTGCATTGGGCAACATTCCAATGAAGACGACTTTCTGCACTATGTACATGTTATTAGATAGTTTATGTGTTGAACATGGGAATTTTTACCCTCAAAAATTTATGATTAAGAGGATATATCATGATGTAATGTATTTTAATATTGATGTAGGTTGCCACTCCGCTTCATCTCCAGCCCATCATAGTGTAAAGCATCTCAATCAAAATATTGCTATTATTATTCTGACTTCATGCTTTAGGGGGAAATTGTTATAGGTCAATTTGGGCACCATTCCCAATGACCTGGTTAATTGGGCATCATCTCTAGGACCAATGATTAAGGGTCTATCATTCCCTATCATTTCAGTTGCTACATGCCCTAAGACAAAGAACAAGACAAATCAACCATGACTTCCAATTGCAAAGGTTTCCAAGATTTGAAATTTATAATATATCATATGAGAGCTCACCAACGCTGCCTCTAAAGGGACTAAGTGCATTGCATATGTAGGTAGCCCCATTCAAGGATGCTCTGCAAAGCACTTCCTGACACTCATAGGTGTGTTGGTCACATTGGGAGCGAAATTCTCATTGTTCCGGAATCTCCACTTGGCTAGTGCCTTCTAGAAGAGTTCACATGTGTCAAACTTCGAATCCATGTGTCCATTTGACATCTACAAGATTGGGAACATGCCTTGCCTATTATTAGAAATTCATTTATTTTAAAACTACCTTCATCTCATCTATAAATTGAGCACAGATCCTAGTGCTTTCTATGGAAGAATTTGAGTAGAGAAATGCTGGTGGAACTTCAATTGAGGAGTTGATTTGAGTGACATGTTGTTGGAGATATCTGCATTGTGATGAAGCTGGGATGCTGCTGGAGATGGTGACACTAAATCAATCACTGGGTTGTAACCTCCCCTTCTATCCATTAATAAAGGTTGCTGCTTACTTTCCCACATATGTATCTGTATAAGCTCATGTTTTCCATATTATGAATTCTTATTTGATGTATAAGGTTTATGTTTCATTGATTTAACTAAATAACTTGAATAGACATATGTATTATTGCTATCTTTTTCTTTTTAGTGTTCGTCTTTGTGGGAAATAATTTTCGGACATCTAGCTTGGATTTGAAGCTACAACAAGAGCGGCAGAAGGAGAATATGAAGTGCTTGGACTCCAAGTAAGTTCTTTGATATGTTATGTGTGTCTATTTATAGTTAGGAAAAGTAGTCGCAAAGTCTTTAATCTGTTTTTCTAGATAAGCACCTGTCTAGGGAAGAATGTTTTATCCGTAATCCATAATTCGACATAACACTTGGTAGTGGTTTCAGCTGGATATTTTGGTGAGAAATGTTCTCGGTAGGTTTATTTGTGTGTTTAGGTTGGTGTTGCGAGTGGGAATTGGATATATGTCTCTATTTTCTTAGTCGTTGTAGTTACATAATCATGGGGTGGTGCTTGCCTTGTTCAATGGTTGATAGAGGTAAGGTTGTGGCTAAGGAATCGTTGTCATTTGCCTTCTATGGTGGGTCTTCGTCCAAGCTTCAGTCCTACTATTGGGTAATTTAATTGTCAATTAAATTACTTATCATTAAATTGTCAAACCCAGGGTTTGTGAACTTTAGAAGTATACCTTCATAATATGTGTTAGGAGTCAACTTTTAATTTCAAAGGGGAATCCTAATCTATTGAGAGAAACGACAAAATTTAAATAAAACCTATTCATGAAAAATGTCTAAGATGAGTATGCACACTCTTTCGTTTTCAAAAGTCTCAAATTCAGAACTTGGAAAACAATATTTTAATCTATGAAATTGAAATGACAATTGACATTGAAGTAAACTTACTTTACTGACATGAAAATAAATCTATTATAGTGGTATGAAAGTAAATCTATCTTATCAACAAGAAAGTAAATATATTCTAATGACTTGAAAGTAAATTTAATCTAGAAAGTAGAAAATTCTATACTAAGAAAGCATTGAATTCTTAATCTATGAAATTTAAAGGAAACCTATTCTAAAAGTAGTGAGAGATAAATTGAAATTACTAATGTGTGCATTGTCAAATTAGAATCATTCGTGACTATATTGGAATCTAAAAACAAACAAATTGAAAAACAATGAGTATGTGACATGAAAATAATAATAATTGATGTGCAAAATAACACGAATGAAATGAGCATAAAAGAATGTAATCAAAGCATCTAATTAAAAGACTTAAAATGAATCATAAAAGGAACCAATCTATCCTTAAAAAAAAAAACGTTAAAATGCATCTCATACTTATCAGGTGGTCATCCTAAAGTGCATGAGAGGTGGAAAGTTGAGAAAACTATTGATAAAACACGAACCATATCAAAGTGAACTACAATGGTATTCATTGCATCAATCTAAGCATGGTGCCAATCCTTAACATCCAAACTATACATTGAAGAAAGAGCATAGCTCCCAAACTTTTACACCCCTTTTGAGAGGAGAAGACACCCATATTTATACAAAAGCTAAGATAACTAATTCATAAATGTAGATCCACAAATCTCTCCTGGATACACATATATTTCATGTAGTTACAACCATGTTTTGACATCTAGTAATTAGCATCTATTCATATTCTCTCATAAATCTCTCCTAGATTTGATAGGAGACACTTACGAAAACTTCCATGATCTTTCTCCATGAAATGTGTTTCACCAATGATCTCAAATATTCAAGAGTTTGAAGAGGAAATTCGCATGTGCCTACACACATCACAAAAATCATCCAACTTTTATATATGAGTGAGTACATGTTATTTTTCTAATATTAAACCATAAATTCACTCAAAATGCCAAAATAAATGTATTGGAAAATCATATGTCTAAACCCATATTTAATCATGAAGATGGTCTTAGTGCATGGTTATGGAGCTGCGGAATATGGAAAATTATAAAGCAAAGTGAAAGAAAAGAGGGTGAAATTAATGATACTTTGGAGACCCAAAACCTACGTATGGTACTACTACTACGAGATTGTTTGTTTCTACCTGGGTTTCATTGAGGGTGGGTTGGGTTGGTACATTTTCTCTTTTGCAAGTAGGGGAAATCCCCGCAATGAAATTGAAGTGCCACTCTATGACTTGACAACGTCGCAAAGGCAGACGTAGAGGAGGAGGGGTGGTGGTAGTGTCCATCCTGGACAGAGAGGGGCAAGGCTCTTTTCCCATGACTTTGTGGCGACATACTTCAATGCAATTCCACCTAAAATGCACCAGGAAATCTATGATATTGATATTAAAGTTGGGGAGGAAAGGAAGTTTATGTTTGATTCTGAACTGCTTGAGGATTTTGTAAGTTGGGTGCCAGACCCTGGGCATACCAGGGGTAGGAAGAAGCAATACCTAAACTCAATGGCGCTTCATTAGCAAATAAAGACATTGTTGGGATTGGTTTTGAGGGATAAACAGGTGGTGAAGTATATCTTTTTCGCCTTGTGCATATGGAGAGCCATGTTCCCTGTGAATTTGATGGCGGGGACACGAGGTATCCCCGTGACTAAAGTGCAAGGGTTCCGACAAATGGGTCGTCTTCAAACAATTGTCAATGCTCTAGGGTAGCATGTAGTGATTTATGGATTTTTCCTGAAACTTATGGTTTTTGGCTTTGTTAGGCCCTTGGATGGCCTTTCAATTTATGGATTATGACGACATATCAAAGTCATGGCCATGTGTTTTTGCATTGGGTGTGTTTCTATTCTTCCATCTTCAAATTATTTTTTCTTTTCTAGTATTAAAAACACTAGTTGTTATTTGGCTGATGCAATTTGCAAAGGCGGTTTGCTTGTTTATGGGTTGGCGATGGCGTTTCCTATACAGTGGGATGGTGGCTTCAGTGGTGCCTTCTGGGGTCTTATATCGTGGCTCATGGGATGTTTCTCTTTGTATTCCAAGGAGCTTGTTTGGTGTGGTATTACTTTGATGCTCCGATGTGGCTTTTGCTTGGGATTTAATGCATATTTTGTTTATAGGGGGGTCCAAGCCTCACAAGGCCTTGATGTATTGGTATTTTGTCTATGTAATGATTAATCTCTCGTATAGGTGACAAAGTTTTAGGAACGAGTCTCAGTGCTCCCTCTGTGCGCCTGGTTTTATCTATGTAATCTAGTTTCTTGAATAATGTAAAGCTTTGAAATTCACAACAACAAAAAAAAGAGAGTTCGACATCAAATTTTAATTTATTTTCAAAACATTGTGTGTGAAGTAGTAGTCGGTGAAAGTTAAAAAAATTAGTACAAGTGAGAAGAGATTGTTGAAATTTGCAACAAGAAATAGTGAATTTGGCATCCAGAAATAAAATTAAAAAAATGGCACCCAAAAATGACTACCATGTGAGGCTTTTGATTTAATTATCCCTTAATTAAATTGAACGTAAATTGCAATTTCATCTCATAACAATTTGTATCAGTTAACTAAGTGAGATAGACTTAGTTAACTCAATAATTTCGAGTTGAGGGTCAAAGGTGAGGCATGTAGAGTGATTCTATTATTTTCAGGGTCCAGTTGCAGTTAATGCACTAGTGTGGTGTGAGTGTAATCAGTTAACTCAAAATAATTGAGTTAAAATCAATTTAACTAGTTCTAACTGAGTGATGAGCTAGTGGGAGGTCAAGTGAATTAAATTAGATTTAATTCACAAGTAGTGATCTACCAAGTAACTGATGATTTTCTATTATTAGCTGCATGCATGTCAATTTTGATGACGACCCATTTGAGACAGATGTTAAAGGGAAGATAACTATCAGTTGTATTATTAACAAATTTCCCGAGCGCAATTATAAAGTCAGAGGAAGGCTCCATAGGGACTGCGCAGTCAAGGAACGTTGATTATCCTATTTAATAGGGATTAATTGCCCAAGGATTGTGTGAGCAAGGTTGGGCTAAGTAGGGGTTGAGAATTGGCTAATTGTTGGTCGATTTTGCCTAAGAATTGCTAGTCAGTTTTGAGCAGGATCAGGGTGAGACAATCGGTAGAGTGGAGGATTTTCTCGGTGTGAGAAAGCATTTTATTGTTTCATGATTCTTTGAAAATGTACAATATATGACAGAGGGGTTTTGAGCATGTGATTTCCCTAAGAACATCTTTTTTTGTGTGATTGATTATTTATTTCTCTTACTTGCATGTGATTGAGCGATCGTGTTTTATATTCCGCAAATATAGTAAAAGGATTATGTATCTTGTTTTAGTACATTACATGATCGAATTGAATCCATTGGTATATAGAGTTTCTATATAATGTCTACATGGTATCAAAGATGCGTTAGATATTTTCTACATGGTATCAGAGCAAGAATTTCTTGGGCGAGGAGATACTTACATGGTATCAGAGCTGTGCTAGAGATTTTCTACATGGTATCAGAGTAGGAATTGTTTGGAAGATGATTTTGTAGAGAATATCTGAAAATTTTGATGCAAAATTTTCAAAAACAACTAGCATATTTGGATTCCTTGCAGAAAAATACCCCCCAAAAAAAAAACCGGTCGAATCGGAGCTCGGATGAGGGAGATATCGTTGATTTAAAATCAGCTCTTTTTTTAGAAAATTTTTTGATGGCAGAACAATCTCAATGTGCGCGAGTCGTAAAAGGAAAGAAAGCCAAGTGAAATAAGTCCCAAGGTGAAGAGGGCATGAGATACTTCTCCAAGATCATATGTTTTCACTGTCACGAGCATGGGCACTATGTTTCGAATTGTCCACAGAAGAAGGCAAGCAAGAAGGAGCTTGTAGTTGTAGCAGCTGAAGCATTGGCTTCACAGTTTGAGCTTGATTTTACTCTCATTGCATGCATGGCCAACACTATAATGGGATTCATGTGGTATCTAGACAATGGTGCCTCGTTCCATATGACGGGTAACAAAGATATCTTTAGTGAATTGGAGGAGAAGGACCTCCAATAGAACATAGAGTTTGGAGATGACGAGAGGTATATCGTGACCGACATAGGTACAATTACCTTTCAGAGGGAGTCTGGCTCCCCTCTCAGACTCGTAGATGTTTTGTATGTTCCAGGCCTAAGGAAGAATCTTGTCTCCATAGCAGTATTGGAAGACCATGGTTATGAGGTAGTGTTTAGAAAATGAAACGTGCTCCTTAAACACATATCCACGGGACAGGTGAAGCAGATCGGTTCAAGAGTCAAGAACCTATATGCTCTCGAGATTGAGGATGCATGCAAGGCTTTGAGGAGCAAAGTAGTGGTTAATGACTTGGTGGTTGAGAGGGAGAAATTATCTCTCAACATGCAGCCTCATAAGTAGTCTCACAAGGTTGTGGAGCAACCACAATTGGAGAAGCAGAGAGTAGACCGATTGGAAGATTCCACTCAAGCAAAGACCTCCAGGAGGGGGAAATTTCGAGCTAGATGGGTAGAGGGAGTACATGCAGTACCTCTAGGTGTGAGGTGAGGCGACATGCAAAATTAATCCCAAGAAGAAATTTGGGCAGGGTCCATTGAGATGGTGTGTCTCATGGATCAAACATGACTACAAGGAGCCGACAATACATCAGTAGCAGGAAGGATCGGTTAGATTGATGCAGTCAGATGTAAGGAAGACATAAATCAGAGTGACATATGTCAGGTACCGGAGCACAGATCAAAGTTGGCAGTAGTGCAGAGGGCACAAATGCAGATGTCAGCAGCAGCACAGAGAGTCTAGTAGACATGTGCAGTAGGATCTAGCAGTCAGAAGACACTGATGATAGATGCATTATACTGATTCAGTTGTTTGGAGGCTATTCAGTTTCAGGAGAGTTGCATGTGCAAACAACACTATAGAAGTGTTGCATGCAAGAAAATTCCAAAGGTACCTGATCGGGATATATTGATTTTTTTCTTGTTGAGATGGAGTGTTGAAATTTGCAACAAGAAACAGTGAAATTGGCATCCAGAAATAAAATCCAAAAAATGGAACCCATAAATGGCTAGCATGTGAGGCTTTTGATTTAATTATCCCTTAATTAAATTGTAATTTCATCTCATAACAACTTGTATCAGTTAACTAAGTGAGATAGACTTAGTTAGCTCAATAATTTCGAGTTGAGGGTCAGAGGTGAGGGATGTAGAGTGATTATATTATTTTCAGGGTCCAATTGCAGTTAATGCACTAGTGTGGTGTGAGTGTAATCAGTTAACTCAAAATAATTGAGTTAAAATCAATTTAACTAGTTCTAACTAAGTGATGAGCTAGTGGGAAGTCAAGTGAATTAAATTAGATTTAATTCACAAGTAGTGATCTACCAAGTAACTGATGATTTTCTGTTATTAGTTGCATGCATGTCAATTTTGATGATGACCCAGTTGAGACAGAGGTTAAAGGGAAGATAAATATATGTTTTATTATTAGCAAATTGCTCGAGTGCAATTATAAAGTTAGAGGAAGGCTCCATAGGGATTGTGTAGTCAAGGAAGGTTTATTATCCTATTAATAGGGATTAATTTCCCAGGGATTGCGTGAGAAAGGTTGGGCTAAGCAGGGGCTAAGAATTGGCTAAGTGTTGGTCAATTTTGCCTAAGAATTGCTAGTCAGTTTTGAGCAGGATCAGGGTGAGACAATCTGTAGAGTGCAAGATTTTATCAGTGTGAGAAAGCATTGTATCGTTTCAAGATTCTTTGACTATGTAAAATATATTATAGAGGGGTTTTGAGCAGGTGCTTTCCCCAGATACATATTGTGTTGTGTGATTGATTATTTCTTTCTCTTACTTGCATGTGATTAAGTGATTGTGTTTTATATTCCACAAATATAGTAGAAGGATTCAGTATCTTGTTTTAGTACATTACGTGATTGGATTGAATCCATTGGTATATAGAGTTTCTATATAATTTCTTAAGATATTGCTAAATTCAATGGAACACTTATTCTATATCCACGCACAAAAAACAAAAAAGAATAAAATGTGAATGATTTATGATAGGAAAACTTAGATAATTATCAATTTTGGAAACTGTTGAGGAGGTAAATCCCCTCTGCGGATAGAGGCGATCCCTACTAGCCCAGCAGGGGTCTAGCAACAATCATCAAATGTTACAGCGCAGATTCCTAGTTACGAATAAAAGACCAAAGATGGAGGCCTACCTGGAATCCAATGTTATGATCCGTAGAAGAAAGCGTTCCCGTTCCTCAACCTCGGCAGATCACGAACCTCCCACGATCTCCGCGGATGGACACCTGCACATGCAAGAAACAACACGAATACAAGCATAAAATCCAGAATACGCAACTATATATCAGTCAGAAAGGATATAACTCTTTATTAACATAAGTGAAAACAGAGTGGAACCATAACTGTAATCATTCATTAAATAACAATCGAAAGAGAGTAGAACCAATGTTCTGACGTTGCGGTCTCCTTCGGATGGGTCTCCAGTCGTTCACGTCTCGCAAAGCTCGCTAGGGAAAGGGAAAACCTCTCCAGAGTCTCTCGACGATAGTCTCCTTACTTGAGTCGGCCTTAAGGGAAGAAAGAGGGCTCTTACAGCACAAAGGCTCTTGGGAATTTGGAGATTCAAAGCTTAGGCACTTCAAGACTAGCTTGCCATGGAATTGAGCAGGCTTTTATAGATGGGGAAGGAGGGAGTTGGGATCCTTATTATTGTGGGATTGGCCCTATCAACAAGGAAGGTTCCATGGGAGGTGGCAAACCACTTCCCTTCCATGGAACTCCCGCAGCCAAACCTCCCAACTCAAGATAGGAAATGGTTTCTGAGTTTGTTGAAACACAACTTCCGCCATATTTATTTAAAAAACACTCCTTAAATTGGCTGGCACGACTACTGCTCTGGGACAGAGCGCCAGTTGGCGCGGCCTCTTTGTAGGATTTTCCCCATTGGCGCGAGTGATGAACTGTCTGCCCGCGCCAATGCAAAAGGAGATGTTTTCATGATTTTTTGCAAGGATATGTCTTTAGGGCAATTGAAGCTCATGCTTAGAGGAATGCATTGATGATGGTTTCAAGGCATGACAATGTTCACAGGTCACAAAATGGGTCCTCCATTGTGCGGGACGGGGAATGGTAGGGACAGTGACAAATTACTGTGTAACAGATGCCCCCTAAAGTATGAGGCCCGAGAGAGAGAGGGGTGAAATGCTTTACAAGAACATGTTCAACTGAAGGCCCGCCGTCGGAAAACCTGCGCAGAAAGATACAACTGATATCTCAAGTACATGATGTATATGTGGTATGGACGCAGCCATCCGAAACAGAGTATGCTATAATCCGGATCTAGGGTATGGGCGCAGCCATCCAACTAAGATCAAACAAAGAGACTCAGGTATGGTCGCAGCCATCCAATCAGTGAGTCATGTACATAATGATAATAATCCACAATCACAGCCTGGATTACAACAGACACAATCCAGGGTCTTGCGCTCCATCTCGACCCAAACAAAGTACAATTTCAAGCATGCGAATATGTGAGCTGAAGTCGAACATGCAAGAACATCGTCTGATTACCAGCCAATGATGAAAGTCGTTAACAGACGCGAGAGGAACCACCAATAATGACAATGGCCCTCAAGGTACTACAGGTACAATCTACGGCGTGTGAATCAATGAGCTGGTGTCGAACACCCGTAGAATCACTCAATCGGAGGCCAATGATGAAAACCCCACGTCGAATGCGACGAACCTGCCATTGAGGCATGCAGGCTCCAAGGTACCATAAAGGAGTCTCTAGATCAACTTCCCGGATAATGAGCTGAAGTCGACAGGAAGTGACCTTGATCGAAGGTGGGCCATAATGTTTCCCACATCATCGACACGAGACAGAGGAACATGATGTTTTTGTTGTGAATCAAGATCGTATGAGAATCAGAGGAAGGTTGATATTTGCAGAGGTCAACTTCTCTTGAACATATAAACGACACGACAGTGGACTTGGCAGTATTTGACATCAACGGATCAGAGGTCATGGTGACGAGGCAATGAGCAGATGAGAGGTCAAAAGGGATTATCCAAACCCACGGAGGCAAAGTGAAGAACGAGATGAGATGTCCCCAACCCGACATGAATGTAGACAAGTGCCATGTTCAAGAGCGACATACTGCCGACATGACAACGATGCTGGTTCCATTTTCCCCCACCATTTCTGGCGAGTACCCCAATTATTTTTTATAACAAGCTTGAAGGGGATAGCATATGCTTGTAATATAAGTCCGCCCTTCGGGCGAATCCATCCTAGTGCATTTAACGAGTCCTAGGAAGGAGGAACTCAGAGAACTTCATTTTGACTGGATCCGATGTCATCAGGTTTAACGAGTCTGACAAAGGGAGAACTCGGTGTCTTTTCAGGTTTAGAGAGTTTGAAAAGACAGCAGAAAAGTAAACTCCATAGGTCCCTTTTCATACATAGTTCCTCAGATCCGAAAAGGTAGAAAACAATATCCGAGAAAACCTCCTAGTCGCGATAGGCTAGGGTATTCCTTTTTCATAATCAATCAATCCCAGCCCGAAAAAGGGGTAAATGTATACTGGGTAGATGTCGATTCGTGTCCATTTTAACGAGATCGAAACGACAAGGGCCTCGGCAATCTTTTCATGTTTAGCGAGTCAGAAAAGAGCTGAAAGATGACTCCGAAGTGACTTTTTCGTGTATTTACCGAGTCCGAAAAAGTATAGAATACAACTCGTTTCCATCGTTAAAGTCGCAAAAACTTGTTGCTGCACATACCAAGCAAGCGTAAAATCCATTTTCAACATAACATATTAAAATATTTGAAAAAAATAACTTTTTAAAACTCATGTTATCTCAAAAAGTTATAAATATGCCAAAATGGTAAAAATAAAATTACATTTACTATTCACCTTGGTAAAAAGCAGCAGTGGTCCATTTGGAGTGGAAACTTCTGACGGTGATTGCGACAGATCCGGTTGACCATTCAGATTCTCGTCTGCTACAGGTAAGAGGCGCTTCCCTGCTCTTCA
This sequence comes from Pinus albicaulis, assembly GCA_034641835.2. Lineage (NCBI taxonomy): Eukaryota > Viridiplantae > Streptophyta > Pinopsida > Pinales > Pinaceae > Pinus > Pinus albicaulis. The sequence goes on from CM076578.1 coordinate 1,682,719,026, forward strand.
TTTCCATCCATTTTTTAATAGTTTTCCCTTATGTATCAGCCCTCTGTGGCCACTCTTTGAAATTTTAGGGCTGCGCTCATTGGCGAGGGTATCGGGCACGGACCCGCGCCAATGGGCTCTTTTATACAAAGGGCTCGCGCCACGTGGCGCCACTGTTCACAAAATAGCCGCGCCAGCGGCCAAACCTAAAATTCCGCCTAAAAATTCGATATTTAAACCAAATTGAATGGAATTTGAAGCCTACCAGAGATCTAACTAAGGGTTTATGACCATATGGATGCAGGTAATCAAGAAAAATGGTGATTGAATGGAAAGAACGAGAGCATGGAGAAGAGGATGAACAAGCCATCCAAAGTGAGGCTTGCATGAATGCCCTCAGAAACTGTGGGCTGAAGAAGTTCTTCCTTACACCCTGTCTACGAGCTCAGCCCGAGCTCCTCCAGTATTTGATCAGTATTTGGGATGAACATGAACAAGTGTTCAAGTTGTGAGATCAGGTATTGGAGCTGGAGGTTTCTGATGTGTATTTCATCACCGGATTGTCTCGCAGAGGTCCGATCCCTGTCTTGACTGGAAGCAGACCATCTGGCGAGAAGATGGAAGAAGTGATGGCACGAGTGTGCCGAGGAGCACAAATGGGATCAGGGAGCAAGAAGGTGGATATCCACACTATCCCCGATCTGGAATTGAGAGTTGTCCTACATACCATCACGCGGGCTGCAGGGTCGCAGGCACCGCACGAGGCCACAAAGGCCCAAATCCTGCTGGCCTCAGAATGCATGAGTCCCTTATTGTTCGACTGGGCAACAGCAGTAACAATAAACATGAAAAGGCAGCTCACAAAATGCAAACAAGCTAAACTGAAACAGTTTGGCTATGGTTCCATCCTGGTATCGTTCATTCTGGAATGCTTACCAATATTCCAGGGCCAAGGGGCCTCAGTAGCAGATCCGATACCACGAGAGCCTAGAATGGCTCGCTGGGCAGCACTAATGCCCAGAGCTGGAGGCGGCCAACAGATGTCGTGGAGGCCGGACTTCTTTAGGTGGTTACGGTGCCAGTTGATTGTAGTGGAGGACTGACCATATGCAGGAACTGACTTCACCGGAGACCCAGATATCCCACTGCCATAAAAAGTTGACTGGGACGAGGAGTTGGGTAAGACCTCATGTTTTTTAATTTTTTTTTGTTTTATGTTTTTTTTTGTTAATACACATTCTTCCTAACACATTTTATATATGTATGCAGATGTGGGACTTGAGAGACCAGCTGGGATGTCTCCAATCTCACGGAGGACTCAGCTCGCCCCTGATCCTCAGGGAGAGGGCACCGGAGGAGAGGAGTTGATCCAGAATCTCGAGGGCATTGCCCGAGGGATCCTGGACTATGCTCGGATGGCGGACGTACTGATGGCATACCAGCGTCATATGGTGGGAGTTCCAAGTCGGATCCACCGAATCTTGAGACGCTTAGTGCGTGCAGTCACATGCTATCATGAGCACCATGCGGATTAGCTCTTAGGATTTATACCACACCTATTTTTTTTGAGAGACGTATTGTCTCCGGATGTACTTAAGACGATTATGTATATTTTGAGTTTATGTGACACACTCTATGTAAACATTTCGATATCTATATATATATATATGCATATCTATTTCTGGATGGATTTTTCTTTACATGTGATGATGACTTACAAATTGCGCAAATGTCTGTCTAATACCAAATTTGCTACTGCATTTGTTAATGTATTCAAATGCCTGGGTATATGATGATATGTAATGTAGTCAAAATTCCTTTCCAGTAATCAAATACGCAGATACAGACGTAAGATGGATGGGTTCCTTACCGAATAGTGTCCGTTCAGTTGTAACACTACAAGTTGCGAATCTAGATACACGAGCAATTCACAGATACCAAGGTTTACTGCCTCGGTTAATAATTCTAACACAACACTATATTCCGCGATGTTGTTCGTGGTACGTCCTAGACACACTCCTTGCAGGTTGATCAACTCACCAGCAGGATCATAGATTACCCAGGCTGCTGAAGACAGATTCCTGGTACTACGGGAGGCACCATCCGCGAAACCAACAAATGGATGAATACACATCTGCACAACCAGGAAGACCCGATTAGCATAAATATTTTTACCAAGCACACCACACTATACATGCACACAAATGAAAATCACACACCTATGTACACACCCCACACCAAGAAATCACTTCAGGCATAATACTTTTTGAGGTACAACCCATTTCTGGGCTGCGCTAGCGGAACTCCTTCATAATCTATAAGCTCGTAGGCCCCGTTTTTCAAAACGCGTTTTACTATATAGGGCCCGTGCCACATAGGCTGGAACTTACCGGCTCCAAGCTTGTCATGTGCTTGATCGTACAGGAGGATGAGGTCTCCTTCGATAAAGGAACGAGGAGAAACAGATTGATCAAAATGAGTTTTGACCCTCTTCTTTTGTGCTTCGATAACCAAAGCAGCCAGACGACGGGTTTCATCTAACCGTTCCAGATACATAAGACGTTCTTCCTCAACAGAAGTATTAGGTAAGAGTTCCACAACTAATTTCAACGAAGGAATCTCGCATTCAACCGGAAGAGTTGCTTCGAGGCCATACACCAATTGAAATGGTGTGAACCCAGTTGCACTCTTTGCAGATGTTCGGTATGCCCAGAGAGCTGAGAACAGTTGGAGATTCCAATTGGATTTGTGAATACCAACTGTTCGCTGAAGCATAGTGACCAAAACCTTGTTCACTGCTTCAACCTGACCATTCGCCTGAGGGTAATATGGTGTTGAGCTGTCGTGACGCAGGCCCAACTTTGAAGTCAGCTCCGCCATCATATAATCTCGGAAATGAGTATCGTGATCAGTGACGATGGCTTGAGGAACCCCGAATCGTGCAATAACGTGGTTGAATATAAATTGAGCAGCCGTTTTCCCGTCAGCAGCTAGTGTAGGCATCGCCTCGACCCACTTGGTGAAGTAGTCGACGACGACAATTATATACGCATGCCCCGTGACCGAGTGAGGGTTACACGTCATAAAATCCACGCCCCATTTCGCAAAAGGGCCGACGGTAATAACAGGATGCAATGGTAAAGGCGGCGCGCGCATCTTGCGCTGGAATATTTGGCATGCATGACATTTACGGACTGCAGTGATACAGTCTTTGAATATGGAAGGCCAGAAATAACCTGCTCGCAGAATCTTTTAAGCAGTAGCATACCCAGACATATGTCCACCACAGGCGCCACTATGGCAGTCATTTAGGACCTTTTCAGCCTCTTCCAAGGTTAGGCATCGCCGGAGCACCGAATCTACTCCAATGCGATATAAGGTATCTCCTACTATCCGGTAGGGTTGGGACTGGTGCCGAATGCGACGGCGGGCAGCTTTATCCAACTTAGACCGAAATGTCGAGGTCTGAAGATACACTATTATGTCACCGTACCAAGGGTCACGAGTACTGATGAGGAAAAGAGTTTCGTCCAGTATATGGTCTTCAGAGTGTGAGGGAGCAGAGTCTGTAGGGAGAGAACATATCAAATCCGCGAAGACCAGTGATTTAGTTGACTTAGTAGTAGTGAACTCTAAGTCAAACTCCTGCAGGATCACAATCCATTTGGAGTACTTGCCCCCGAGTAATTGTCTAGAAATAATATACGTCATAGGGTTGCAGTCTGAAACCACTGTTATCGTACGCAAAAGGATGTAATGGCGAAAGCGTTGTACAGCGTGTACTGCTGCTAATGCCAACTTCTCGACATGAGCACAACGCGTTTATGGATCGAGAAGGTTCCGTGACAGGTAATAAACAACATGTTCATCACCGTCATCGTCATCCTGCACCAAGACCATGGCTATGGTGCTAAATGCGGTGGCTAGTTATAAAGTGAAGTCGCGGTGGTAGTCCGGAAGACGAAGCAACGGAGCATTGACAAGCAACGTCTTCAGCTTCTCAAAGGATTCCTGAGCAATTTCGTCCCAATGAAAGGGAACGTTCTGCTTTAAAAAACGAGTGAATCCTTTGGCCACCTCAGCATAATTCAGGATAAAGCGCCGAAGAAAGTTCGCTTTCCCTTGTAGACTATGTAACTGATACAGGGAGGAGGGTGATGGGAGATTTACGATGGCCTCGAATTTTAAAGGGTCAAGGCGAATTCCGTCTTTCGAGACTATGAATCCTAAAACAAGGCCAGAATCAACGCAGAAGACGCATTTATGAGGATTGAGCCTGATATTGTAGCGCCTGCAGCGAAGAAAGATCTGGCGGAGATGCTCAGGATGGTCCTCTCGCTTACCCGAATGGGCTGGCAAGTCATCCAGATAAGGCTGAACGATATGGCGAATTTCATGAAAAGCATAGGACATCACACGCTGAAAAGTGGCTCCAGCGTTCTTCAAGCCGAACGGGAGCTTTTTATATGCGAAAGTACCCCACGGACAGATGAATGTGGTCTTGTGTTGATCCTCAGGTGCAATATTAATTTGATTATATCCTGAGAAACCGTCCATTAAGGAATAGATCTCACTCCCGGCACATTCGTCGATGATCTGGTCTATAAACGGAGTGGGATAATTATCCTTTGGACAGGCGCGATTGATGTCGCGATAATCAACACAGACTCTAATCGTGCCCTGCTTTTTATCGACAGGGACAATGTTAGACACCCATTCTGTGAGGGGGATGGGATGAATAAAACCCGCGTTCAGAAGTTTTTCAACTTCTGCCTTGATGGCGGCGGCTTTCCAAGGATGCATGGGGTGTAAGCGTTGGCGCACGGGTTTCGCACCTGGATAGGTTGGAATCTCGTGCACTACGATACTGGGATCAATCCCCGACATTTCCTCGTAAGACCACGCGAAAACATCTCTGAATTGCTTGAAAAGCTCAGTATAGACTTGAATCTCATCGGGAGAACAAGTCACACCCACGTGAATATTCTCAATGATCCCCGGTTTAACGGAGATGTCGATTGGGATAGTTTAAGTAATGTTACTCAGGTTACCCTCCGAAAAAACCTCGTGCGTCAAAATGGGCATTTGAAGAGGAGGGGTAGGAACCTGAGTAGCATAACGCTCCAGACAGTCAGTCATTGCCCCCAAGCTAGGCATGAAAGAGGAGCGATGATGTCCATCGCCCCAAGGCAGCTTCTCAAGAGACATAGTTTCAATGATAGCCTCATCTGAAGGAAAAGTCTCTTTGAGAGGATCAGGTGAATCAGCCTGACCAAGCTAGGGGGATTGAGAGTAGACGTCGAGAGCCATGCTCAATGGAGCATGCTGAGGAGGTGGAGGATCAGATGCAGCAACAATCTCACAGTAGTTGATCTCTATTGGCGTCAAGGGCATTGATTCTCTAAACTCAAACACCTGCTTAGGCGTAGGAATAAGCCAGGGGTCATCGGACCTAGACATCATGTTGACTTGAGCGGTGTACGGTGGTGGTGTGGGAAAAATACCCATGAGGACTGGGTCTTTGAAGAGACTAGGTCCTACACTGTCCGGGGGATTCAAAATTTGATCCACGTATGGTACGTTGTTCTCAGAGGTAGAGGTGAAAAATGACAACTGATCCACCGTGACAATCTTTCCCTCGTGAGGGAACTTAATGAATCAAAAGACGGTGGACGACACGCAGAGCATGGCATGGGTCCAGCTGCGGCCAAGAAGTATATTGTAGTTGAGTTTAGCGTCAACCACTTCCACTTCTACGTTGACAGTTTTTCCCTGTAATGTGATCGCTAGACTCTCGAGAACACCCAGGGGTTTAGATTCCCAACCATCAAATGCCTCAAGGGCATTGGGAGATGACGACAGGGCTGGAGAGCCTATGGCCTTCCAGCAAGCGGAGGACATAACGCAGGTAGATGCACCCTCATCCACGACGGCCCTATGAATGTTCAGACCGTTAATCCCGACTTGAATAACCAGAGCGATTTGATGTGGAAGCCGGGAAGTAAAATTCTCGAGATCGAAGGTGAGAAGACTCGAGTCGGCGGGATCGATGCCCCCGATCGCAGACAGTAAAGCCTTCCGTTGCAAAGGACAACTTTGAAGAACTTCTAGCGCAGACATGGCGGACGGCGCCTGTGCCAAATCCTCAACAATGCTGTAATGTTGAGCGGCACGAGCATTTGGATTATAAGAAGATCTTCGAAGGACACCTTTGGGAGGTGGCTTCACAACGGGTTCAGGAGAAGGCTTCTCGATTTCCAACGGACCGGAGACAGGTGGGGGAGGCGGCCCATCCGCAACTGCCTTCCCGGGTGCACACGCGGGTCTCGTTGTGTCATGAGCCACGTGTAACGGAGATCGTGCAACCTCTTCAGCAAAACACAGGACCCAAACGGTGCAAATGGTGACGACTGTTCGACCATCTGGGTCTGCTGAGATGGAAATGGCTCTTTTAAAACATCCGGAGTCCCTTTAGGGCCCTTAAGAAGTTTACTAACCTCGGATCGTCGTGGACAATCCTTAGTATAATGGTCCCCTTCACAGATGAGGCAAGGGTACTTTGGTTTACGTTGAGAGCCATCCTCAGTACGAGATTTAGATTCTGGTTTCGGGGCATCAGATTTAGATTTTCCTTTGCCCTTCTTTTTCCCCTTGGAAGTTTTCTTCGTAGGATTGGCCTGAACGGCATTCACTTCCGCGGTTTTACCAGAATCAGAGGGGGTGGGATTAGCAGGAGCATTGTTTGAAGAATTAGACTTCTTCTTCCCATTTGAAGATTTCTTCGAATTTTGAGAGATAGAACCAATGACACCATCCACCGCAGGGGTAGGCGGAGCCTTAGAGGTTCCGGACCGCGAGGCATCAGGCAAGATATCATAAAGCATGCCGGACTGAGAATATACAAGATCCAGATATTGGGCACGCGCAATGGCCGGTTCCTCCGTCACACACGCTCCCATCTCAATATCCTGAGCGATTTTATTCACAAAGGAGGTGGTGAACCAGTGAGTCAGTATCTGATCAGGTATGTGAAATTTGATCAGTCTACGACGGCGCCGTCACTCATGAATGTGATCAGAGATGTGAGTGACTTTGTCCTGCTTCAGAGAAGTCAGGAGGTGCGTCCCGGATTCATAACGAACCGGTAACTGGAAGTGCGTGAGGAAAGCCATGGCTAAAGAATTGAAATCTTGGAAAATGCCGCGGGATAACTCTATGTACCACTTAGCAGCAACTCCAGTTAAAGTACGCTGGAAGAGGTGCAGGCAGATCGAATCGTCGACCCAAGAGTTAGACGGACACCAAAGATAATACGTCATCACATGCGCCTGGGGGTCCTCTCCAGCTTTTCCCTCAAACTTGGGGCAATCACCTGGTATCTTGGTGGGAACCGGAGGCCAATATGGACTATGTAAAATAGGATCATTGGTCAACTTTGAAACATCCGGCAACTCCAAGGTGGCTAGGAATGGCAATGGCGGATTGACCGGCATACCAGACCCAAGATGAGGACCGTTACCTGTACTCCACAATGGTTGTGAATATCCTTGCCCCCATGGGTTCTGTCCTGCAGGATTCTAACCGTAGGGGGTGTGGGTCATGTAACTAGACTAATTTGGATGCTGATAACTAGAGTGTGGGGCCTGATAACCAGGGTATGGACCCTGATTATATGTCGGCCTGGTGTAAGCAGCGTTTGGATTTGGCTGCTGAGTATAGGTAAAACCGGGTGGAGGAGGATAATACTGAGAGCCTCTGGGGTGGTTATAATTCGGTTGAGATTGACCATGAAGATAATAACCACCCTGAGGATGAGTAGGCTGCTGAAAAGTGGAACCCTGTGGAGCCTTATAAGTAGGGCGCAACTGTTGATTTGGCTGTGGCATTGAATGAGTCGGCTGCTGAGCAGGGTTAATGGAATGAGCGGGCTGCCCTGAATGAAAAGGTTGACCCGACTGAGAGGGCTGACCTGAGTGAACAGGTTGACCCGGATGAGAGGGCTGACCTGAATGACTAGGTTGACCCGGATAGACAGGCGGCGTCGGTTGCACAAGTTGACCTGGCTGTAAGTGAGCCCCAGGTTGTACCGGATGGGCTGGTTGGCCTGGAGGCGGGACACCGGGTTGTACCGGATGAACCGGTTGGCTTGGTGGTGGAACAGGACCAGGTGCTTGCTGGAAACCGGTTTGACCTGAAGCAGAACCATAGGATGGTCCCGACTGATATGCAACGTTAGAAACAACAGGATACTGCGGTTGCATCGGTAAAGAAGGCTGGATTTGCCCCCCAGGACCATAGACCGGTCCCGGTTGATAGCTCGGCTGAGGCTGAACAGGTTGACCAGAAGGGTTATAATACTGTGCTTGCGGACCGTACGATGGCCCTTGTTGGCCGACAGGATATCCTTCAAAGGGCTGCCCCTGTGGATCATAAAGATAGCCAGGTTGGCCCGCAGGTTGGCCTTGGAAAGGCTGTCCTTGCGGGTTATAAGCCTGGTTGTAAGGTAAACCTTGAGCATAGAGATAAGCCTCAGGAGCGGGTAGACGTAAAATCTCCCCGTGCTCATCATACTGACCTGGGAAAGCATACACGGGAGTACCATCCTGTGCATAGTGCGAAAAGTAAGAACGGTTAGGATCTTGGGAGGACGGTCCAGCCTCGGCGTTCGACTGTTGCAAAGACAACCGATACTCCTCCGGAGAGATATTCTCCGGTATAGCAGTCGCTAGATAAACATCTTCAGGAGTTGGCCCAGCCCTAGTAGCAGATGCTGAGACAACAGGAGAAGAGGTAGCCACACAGACAGTGGGCCGGACGGGAACAGAAGTAACGGGCGTCTGAGGAGACACCCCGGGTGTAGTAGCAGCTGGCCTTGAAGCAGGAGATGATATTCCCATAGAGGCTGCAGCGGAAATGATCTGACCGAGAGATCTGTATCCCTGTGGTAAAGAAGGACTGGTTGTCGACATGTTAGCCAGCTCAGAGTTGTCTTTCTGAAATAATCTTCGTGGGAAGAGCTGATAGTCTTCACCAGACGTTGGGATTTCCTCAGCAGAATCACTCATGGTTGATCCTGCCATTAAATCACGCAAAAGACGGCGAGGACTAGGAGTAAAAATAGCAGCAACAAAAGGCGAACCCGATGTAAGAGAAAGGAAATCAGCTCCTAATCTCAATTCAGACACAGGGTCCGAAAAGGGCCAATTGAACTCAACTGGTCCTCCAAAGGGTTGCTCGGTAAGAACCGGTCCCCCGTCAGGAAACTCGGAAACAATAGGCTACTGAGGTTCAGCAGAGGATTGGGAAGCATCTGAAGAATCGTCCGTGTAAGGACTACCAGTAGACGAAACCGAAGGTTCCGCCACTGTGGCAAAAGACCAGAGAAAAAGAAGCAAACACACACACGGGCTGAAAAAGAGTGAAGACACACGATCAAAAGGTCAACAAGCAATATCTAACAAGGCGTATAATCGTGGGTGATTAATTTTTTATCACATTGAAAAATAAGAAACTCTACCGTTTCATGTTTTAAGAGTCGAGAAACGATAAAAGATGACTCTATCTCTTTCAGATTTGACGCAAGCGTGAAATGACAAGCACTTGACGATCTTTTCAAATTTAGGGAGTTAGAAAATACCAAATGACTGCTCAGGAGAACTAGGCACAAAGGGTGTACCAAATAACCATGAACTACAATATACACCTTGGTTTTAATAATGAAGAAGAAATCAACCAAGGACTTTCCGTACGTGTAGGCAATCTCCCCGAATGTTGTGTTCGGTGTATCACGGGTATAGGGCGGCAGACTCGGCTTCCTGTGGATAAAGGATTGAAAACCTAGAGGGGTCTCCCTTTATATACGCGACGATACGGGGAGCACAAGTCCGTACTAGCGCTGTCTAAAGCCAAAAGGCGAACGACAGCTGCTAGGTTTAAAGACGCCGGAACACGTCTCTAGCCTAGACCTCTAAATATGTTTCGTTAGATTTCAATGCTGCCTTAGGTTAATTGAATAAATTTTAAAGTTGATCTTCAATTAGGTTTCAATTTTCAGGCCCTAACGAATGTATTGTTTCAAAAACTCCTAAATGCAAAGCCTCATGCCACAGTAGACCATTTCGTTCGATGAAAACTAGCTACAGAAGAGTTGAGAGTCTTTACACAAACAAAATGATGGGAAGACAAACGATGAGATCTCTAATGCAACAAATGAAATTGAAAACTTTTCTTTCAAATCACTAATTACTAGTAAAATCGAAAAATTTCAATTTGCACTAATTCAACCACAAGCACAAGAGATTTTTTTTTTTTAAATTTTCAACGTTTGATAGCTAAATGCACTAAAAAAACTGAAAACAAACAGAACGACTTGAGAAACGATATTGAGAGAGCAAAACGAACAAATTTCACTCAATGACACAAGCAATCAGATCCCAAATCGACCAAAGTCTCTTAAAACCAAGAAAAAGACTCAAAGGCTCTAATGGACCGTGTGATCTAGGCCCAAAGCAAGACCAAACGAAATTTGAATGAAGAAATGAGCAATCACCCAAAAATCACAACAAAACAGTGAAGAACTACTAAAAGAATGCAGAGGAGCAATCAGAGAGTTGACTGGACAAACGAAACACCAAAACTCCCAAGGAGGGCTCGATACACAAAGCCACTAGATGCCCTAGGGCTTAAAACGTGAAATCGATAGATAAAAGCAAACAACCAAAGGACGAAGGCAAAGTCCTAGTCAAACAGGACTCCAACACACTCAGGTAGTCGGAAAATCAAGAAGAAAAGCACTGACCAGGCCCAGAGAGCTCAAAACTTAGCAAACTAAAAAACCCTACAGGAGTGGCGCGACTGTAAGGCTGCAACTGGCGCCAGAAAGCAATTGGCGCGGGCTATACAAAAGCAACATGCACCAATTGGCGCGACTGTCGGGCTAAAAAGCGCGCCAGTCGAGTTTCTTAGCCAAAAACAAGAAAGAACTACTCCAAAAGCAGATCAATGTAAACTAAGCAAACCAAGAAGCAAAAAACAGCAAAAGAACCCAGCCCAGAAGGCTAACCAAGCAAGGAAAATCACAAAATAATCAAAACGAGACAATCTAAACGAGACAATGAAATCTAGATGATCCCTAGTGGAGTCGCCAAATTGTTAAGGAGGTAAATCCCCTCTGCAGACAGAGGCGATCCCTACTAGCCCAGCAAGGGTCTAGCAACAATCATCAAATGTTACAGCGCAGATTCCTAGTTACGAATAAAAGACCAAAGATGGAGGCCTACCTGGAATCCAATGCTATGATCCGTAGAAGAGAGCGTTCCCGTTCCTCAGCCTCGGCAGATCACGATCCTCCCACGATCTCCGCGGATGGACACATGCACATGTAAGAAACAACACGAATACAAGCATAAAATCTAGAATACGCAACTATATATCAGTCAGAAAGGATATAACTCGTTATTAACATAAGTGAAAATAGAGTGGAACCATAACCGTAATCATTCATTAAATAACAATCGAAAGAGAGTACAACCAATGTTCTGACGTCGCGGTCTCCTTCGGATGGGTCTCCAGTCGTTCACGTCTCGCAAAGCTCGCCAGGGAAAGGGCAAACCTCTCCAGAGTCTCTCGACGATGGTCTCCTTACTTGAGTCGGCCTTAAGGGAAGAAAGAGGGCTCTTACAGCACAAAGGCTCTTGGGAATTTGGAGATTCAAAGCTTAGGCACTTCAAGACTAGCTTGCCATGGAATTGATCAGGCTTTTATAGATGGGGAAGGAGGGAGTTGGGATCCCTATTATTGTGGGATTTCCCCTATCAACAAGGAAGGTTCCGTGGGAGGTGGCAAACCACTTTCCTTCCATAGAACTCCCGCAGCCAAACCTCCCAACTCAAGATAGGCAATGGTTTCTGAGTTTGTTGAAACAAAACTTCCACCATCTTTATTTAAAAAACACTCCTTAAATTGGCTGGCGCGACTGCTGCTCTGGGACAGAGCGCCAGTTGGTGCAGCCTCTTTGTAGGATTTTCCCCATTGGCGCGAGTGATGAATTGTTTGCCCGCACCAATGAAAAAGGAGATGTTTTCATGATTTTTTGCAAGGAGATGTCTTTAGGGCAATTGAAGCTCATGCTTAGAGGAATGCATTGATGATGGTTTCAAGGCATGACAATGTTCACAGGTCACCAAATGGGTCCTCCATTGTGCGGGACTGGGAATGGTAGGGACGGTGACAAATTACTGTGTAACAGAAACATAATTCTAAATATTTTCTATGAATTTATTTTCTTATTAAAAGTCTCTGGATTTTGGAGGAAAATCTAAATAACTTTTTTTGAGTAAATTATAATTCTAAATGTTTAAGTGTCAATAAATTTGTGATCCTTTACTTCATTTCATATTGCCACACCTAAAAAAATAAAAAAAAGTAAGATATGTATAATTTATAAGTGAAAAAACTCAGTTAATATTGAGTTCTAAAAGGTTGATTCTAAGTATTTTCTATGAAATTATTTTCTTATTAATAACTTAGAAATTTTAAAGAAAATCAAAATACTCACCGAGGAAATTTTCAATTCTAAATATTTTAGTATTGATAATTTTGTGTCTCAAATTCTATTCTAAGCTTTGTTTCTAAATAATTTATTATACCACGGTGTTCCAAAGAATAAGAAATTTGTCTTGTACTTTAAAATGGCTTGCATCTAGAAAGTGAGCTTAGTGAAATGACATTAACAAACTTTGAATATAATGTACATACAAACCATTATAACATAAAAAGAAATACATTTTCTCATATATTTCCAGCTTATCTAATTCTGGGTCTATCAGAAGTATGTAGAGTCGATGCAAATTTTAATGCTAAGAATAAAAAAATTCTTGCTAGGGTGGATATCATCTTGGGCCTTTATATGCAGATATTGAAGAGCACTAGAAGGAGAGTAATTTTAAAGGATTGTGGAGCAGAGAAAGAATATCTCCTTAGGTGGTTATACACAAAAAGGTTAACTACATCATCATGCTCTCTTTCCATCTAGACAATTTCCATATTTTATGATCTTCAATTTTAGGGAAAAATGTGAGATTTTCAACTTTTAGCGGTTTTTAGGGATACATGCACCCTTTTGAAAGGATAGGTGCATGTGCCCTTATGAAAATGTAGTTTTTTAATCACAAAAATTATAATATTGAGATGTCTAGATGATGATGGGCGTCAAGAAAACCATTTGCATTAGAAAATAAATAAATAAAATAACTTTTTTATTATTCAAATTAAGGTTTTTCATTGATAGGTTGTATCTTACTTGTCAAATGGAAGTTCTAGTTGCTACTGTTGGGTGTGGAGCCTGATTATATTCTTAATTCAAAGGTATTGTTTCATTCGGGTGTATACCCTAGGAGGATTGTACACCCCTCCATGCAGAGGAGTGTCCCCCCTGGCTGAGGGTTCCGGTGGCAACACCCCCAAAACTAAAAATAAATGAAAAATTGCCTTGTAAAATATTGTAATTTCATAGTCAATCTGGGATGTTCATTAGGCAGATGATATGACGGTAAAAGTTACGTTAATTTAGGGTTTTTTCCCTAGAAGGCAACCCTCAGTTTATATGAGGGAATTGTATTACAGTTGTGTACCATTATTCTGAGCAAGAGAGAGAGAGAGAGAGAGAGAGAGAGAGAGAGAGAGAGAGAGAGAGAGAGAGAGAGTTGTGTGAGAGTGAAGAGGAAATCACAGTGGACCTGTTGTAGGTTGTATCTCTTCATTTTGTTGTATAATATAAAAGGAAGGACTGATTGTTTCTTTCGTGGACGTAGCCCAAATTGAGTGAACCACGTATAAATGTGTCTCTCTTGTTTTATGTGTTTATGTATTTGTGTTTTCCACAATATTTTATGTATTACATTTCTCTGTTAATTAATTTCTAACAATTAGTATTATAGACGAAGGTATATTTCATTGATAAACTCGCAGGAAAGAAGGGTTCCTGGTTCGAGTGGGAGAAATGGCAGAAGATAGTAGGTTTAGGGTCGAGAAATTTAATGGAAAAAATTACCAGTTGTGGAAGATGCAGATAGAAGATTATCTGTATCAGAAATATTTGTACCTACCATTGAGCAGAAATCAAAGAAGTCAATGAGTATGAAAAACAAAGAATGGGTTCTTCTCGACAGAAAGGAACTAGGAGAAATACGAATGTGCATGGCAACGTCGGTGGCATTCAACATTTCAAAGGAAACGACAATAGAAGTTTTAATGATGACATTGGACAAACTATACGAAAAACCCTCTGCCTCAAATAAAATATTTCTTATGAATCATATATTTAATATGAAGATATCAGAAGGTGGATCTGTTGTTGATCATTTAAATGAATTTAACACAATTACCGGTCAATTAAGTTCTGTAGGGGTAAATTTTGATGATGAAGTTAGGGCTCTATTATTTCTATGCTCATTTCGAGAAAGTTGGAATTGCTTATTTATGGCTATTATTAACTTTGTCTCTAGATCTAGTACTGTAAAGTTCGATGATGATGTTGGTGCCATCCTTAGTGAGTAAATGTGACAGAAAAGCTCCGGTGAGACATCAGGTAATGCTTTGACTGCAGAGACTAGGGGAAGAAAAATGGAAAGAGAAAGGAGCCTAGGAAATCGTAGTAAGTAAAGAAAAGGAAGATCCAAATCCAGATTAGGGATAGTGTGTTGGAAATGCGAGAAGAAAGGACACTTGAAGAAAGATTGCAAATCTCGGAAGGGAAAAACGAATGTAATAGGTTATGTGTTGCAAGATGCTTTGATTCTTTAATTAGAGAATATTATTGATGCCTAGGTGGTGGATTCGGGGGCTTCATTCCATGCCACAGCTGATAAAAAAAAAATTCATGAATATGTTCAAGGATATTTGGGACATGTTCGTTTGGGTGATGATAAACCTTGTAAAATCATTAGAATGGGTAAGGTTTTTATAAAGAAATAGTATGAAAACCAATGGATATTGAAGGAGGTAAGACATGTTCTAGATCTGAAGAAAAATCTAATTTAAACAAGGCAGTTAGGAGGTGAAGTTTGTGTAACTACTTTTACAGACAAAACCTAGAAGTTTAGTAAAGGAGCCCTAGTAATATAAAGAGAAAAGGTTGGTACACTTTATTTATGAAATGGTATTTCTAATTTTGTTAATGATTTAACCTCCATAGGAGAAGATACGACACACTGACATCGTAGGCTCGGGAATATGAGTGAGAAGGGGATGTAGATTCTTCACTCAAGAAATTTGTTGTCGAGTTTGAAGCATGTTGATTTAGATTTTTGTGAAAATTGTGTTTATGGAAAGTAGAAGAGAGTCAATTTTATCAGAGTTGGGAAATAAAAGAAGAGTAAAAAATTGGATCTTCTGCATACATATGTATGGGGACCTGCCCAGGTGTTGGGTGTTGGTTTTGTAAATTTTTCCTACACTTATCTTTCTTATTTTGCCTCATAACCAGAACTAGTGGGAGAATCTTTACCCGTTTTTCCTACCCTTTTACTCTAACTTGTATTGTTTCACCTTGCTTTCGTTACTTTGCCAATTCACCAATTATTATGATATATCATACCTTTTTATGACTAATTGATGGTGAATGTTTGGAAAAGATCGATGGTCTTTGTGTTGTATTTTTAGATATCATTTATAGCACCAAAGGTCCCAAGCACTAAGTCCATAGGAGCAGTTAAGAGGGTGTTGTTATAGAAAAGCTATGCTATTACACCTTGCTGTTACAGACCCATCGACAAACTGCTGTTACAGACCCATCGACAAACTGCTGTTACAGACTGTTGTTACAGACTCGTCGGCGAAATGCTGATATAGTTGTACCGTTGACTGATCTCGTCAATAATTGTTGCTGATATGTCCTCTGGTCATTACAGTGCAGCTGTGATTCCATTACGATAATTGTAGAAGTTGTTTAAGCATTGTATTTTTGGGTAACAACCTAAGGGCGATGTCGATTGTAATCTTTTATTTTCTAATCAGACCTTTATTAGGAAGTGGTTATAACTATATGTTTTCTATTTCGATCAGCATGAGAATCATAAGATTCTCATGACTGATATATTCTAGGATTTTCTGATGTAACCACTATATAGTTCTCGGCCCTAGAGGTCGAGAGGTTAGCGGAGAACAACGTTATTTTGGCTCTGTAATTGTGTTCAAATTAATACAGATTATCCTGTTATTGCTGTTACATGCATTATTCTATTTAGTTTCCATTAAAAGTTCTTTCTCTACCTGCGCCCTGCTAGGGAGGAAGGGCCCTCCTCTTTAGCAGGGATTGCAGCGATTAAAGTAGTTGTGTGTGTGTGTGTAATTGTATTTTAGTTTATATATCAACGGAGTGTTGTTGTTGTTGTTCAGCTGGGAATATATCTACTTTGATTTCAATACTTTATATGTTTTTACACATATGATACTAGAGACACCAGTTGGGTACTTGTTGTGTGGCAAGCTAGACAGATCAATTGAAGTGTGATTTCAGTCTTGTAGATCCTTTTATTTCTGCATGAGTGATTTATTTCCAACATTTACTTCAACAATAATTTATTTTCTTTGGAATTGCTTCTGGTTGGTGTATCGAAACAGATAGTGCAACTGTTATTGGAATAAACAAACATCCCTGGATTGATAATTAAGTGTGTGATGTTCAGTGATTTAACAATGATTTATATAGCCCAACATTTTGACGTCGTTTTCGAGGATGGCAGTGACGATCTAATCAATCAGAGTTATTTCTTAGAAGTGCAATTTCTGTGTGTTTTCATAGAGTGTCTCCAGCGACATAATTGTTGGGCAGTAAGATGAGAGGTAAGAACCTGCGTAACGCTCTAACAGACTTGAGCGGGTTCACCAATGTCTTGCTGGGACACTTAGGAGGTTGAATTTTTGAGCATTTGTTTTTTGTAGAGTGTCCACAATGACACAATTGCTGGGCAGTAAGACGAGAGGTAAGAACCTGCGTAGCGCTCTAACATACTTGAGTGGGCTCACCAATGTCTTGTTGGGACACTTAGGAATTGAATTATTGGGTGTTCTTTTAGGGTGCCTTCAGCTATATAGTCGTTGGGCAGTAAGACGAGAGGTAAGAACCTGCACATCGCTCTAACAAACTTGGGTAGGCTCACTGCTGTAGAAACTGAAGAACTTATAGGATGAATTGATATGCATAGGGCCCATGTGTGCTGGTAGGAAAACATCAACATCTACAAACACCCCCCACTCTACTGACTACAAGAAAGACAGGTCGTAAGAAGGAAAAGAAGAGCGCAGATTTGGGAAGGAAAACATTCTTTGGAGATTTGATTGCAAGGGAAAAAATGGAACAATCCACATCATATAGAGATAATAGGAAGAGAGGACCATAGAAAGTAGCTACCATATCAAGGCCTGGACCATCGATGTCTTCCATGTCTAGACCTCACCATCCTTCGAACATATCCACTCCTGATATCAAAACTCCAGATTCAAAACAATAGTGGAGAATTATTGATCAAGATCTCAAAATTGAAGGACGTAGAGAGACCAATGGGGATTATCGGGGACCTGAGGAACAACATTCAGTTGATCATCAGTTGGACGCTGGTAGTGTTGTTAAACAGTTGGTCCTGGATCAGCAGGATCCTTTTATTTGTCAATCTCCACTATACTCCGAAGGCAGTTCATCCAATCAGGAAGAATTAGCCATGGGGGATGAGAATGTCAGGGCATATAGCTCTGTTACTTTTGAATTCCCAATAGCAGAAACACGAGATGAGGCTCCTATAAAGAATATCCCTTTATCATCCATACCATCCTTTCAGGGGATGACTGTTGAAGATCCTAACACCTTTCTATTCGAATTCGATGTGCTGTGTAGAGGTTATGACTACACTTCAGATGCCCAGAAGCTGAAATTATTCCCTGCTACTCTGAAAGGAGCAACATTAAGATGGTTCATGAGATTGGGTGCTGGCACGATTCAAACATGGAATGACATGAGAAAGGCCTTCCTCTTTAAGTATCAGGACTACTGTCGAACCAGGGATTTGAAGGACGGAATTTTAGAATTGCACAGAAGGAGGAGAGCCTGGAAGACTATCTGGAGCGATTTCACTACAAACTACAGAGGTCTAATTTCAGTAACTTAGATCCATAAATTCTAAAGCCAATATTCTTAAGAGGTTTAAGAGATGATTATCTGGAACATCTAAATATAATAGGAAAATGAGATATATCACAAGAAATGTTGGATGAGATAATGAAGCTTTTCCTGCGTAGCTCAAGAGGATTGGTCAAGGGAAAAGTTTCAGTTTGGGACCATTCACTTCGGATACCGAAGTCCACAAGTGGAGGGGTAACCAGAGCAGAGATCATGAATTTATTTGAGGATTTCAAAACTGATCTCCTTAGCAATCTCTTTGCCCAGATCACTACGGTACAAGTCAAGAAGGCACAAGTAGAATCTCAAGCAGCCTTAGCAATATTCTATCTTCGATGCAAAAAGAAACATTTGGAAAGATAATGCAGAATGAATAGTGTCAGCCTGTGCAATTTTTGTGAGTTGGCGCACTCTACAAATCAGTGTCCTGAGTTGCCCAGACTGAAGGCAATACTTCTTGAATCAAGTGAGGATGTTCAATCTTATTATTTCATAGGATCGAAGAGACCATGGCAGCTGCGATCTACAAGTATGCCTTCAGATTTTTCTTCTTTTTATCCTTGGAATAATGTTTAAATAGTCAACAATATCCATGGAAGTATCCTACTCCTTCCTGAAAACAATTTCCTTCACCATGGAACCAGTGGCCATCTCCTCCACCAATGCAATATCCTCCATCGCAACCCAATCCTTGGGGTCAGAACTGGAGAGGAAATGGCCAAGGTTCAGTACCCCCTCCAATACTAATGCAACAGTAGCAGTTACAACTACCTTCTATTCAAAATCCTACACCTTATGTCCGACACCAATTACCTGTACAACCTAACCCCAATCGAAATAATATGGCAGCCCAGAGCATGGATGCTCCGGTTACCCTCCAGACTTATCTTATTACTCCTATCAAACTTAATGAGGTTCGGCTTCGATCAGGGAAAGTAATCAGATCTGAACATACCCCTATTATTACCGAAGAAAGTGAATCACCCAGGGAGGATATGGATGATTCTGAGGCAGTTGTTACACATGTAACAACTGATACAACATCTGTTGTTACATCTATAACAACCAACTTGGGAGGATTTGTTGTTCTTACAACAGCCAATCCGAGTAAGTTTGGTACATCTGTGGTAGTTGACTCAACTGTTAGCATTCAGAATCCCCCATACCCTCAACGATTAACTAAAACCGGGCTGGTCTCACAACCTAAATCCAAATTCCTCAAGGAGCTGCAAAATTTTTATGTGCGAATTCCGTTGTTACAAGATCTTAAAGAAGTGCCTATCTATGCTAAAACAGTGAGGGATCTATGCGTCAAAAGACCTGGGAGGAAACCTAAAGACCCTGCTACTATCCATGTCATGGGAAAATTGTCCGATCTTATGATTGATCAGACTTTGTTGACTAAATATAATGACCTAGGGAACCCCACTGTGACTATCCATATTAACAATCATCCCATAACCAATACCTTGATTGATATAGGGGCAACTATTAATGTCATGAAAAAGGACCTCTTCATCTCTCTAGGACTTCATGGACTTAGACCTACACCTACATTGCTTGAACTAGCAGATAGGTCCCACGTTAAGCCCGAGGGAATGATTGAAGATGTGGTTATCAATGTGGCTTCTTGTAACTATCCAACTCACTTTCTCATTTTACAAACCAAATCCAACCTTGGGGGTCATCCTTTAATTTTGGGAAGACCGTGGCTAGCCACTGCAGACGCATATATCAGATGTAGGTCCAGATATATGGTGATCTTAGATGGACAGGCCACTCAGAACCTGAATCTTTATCCCCCAGAAAAACCTCATATGGATTCGAGTAGTCCCTGGTGGGACGAATTTGCACCTGAATCTTACCTTTCCCTACCTCTTCTCATGCTTGGAAAAGCACAATAATTTAAGGATGAAACAGAGGACGATATCATTAATGGTTTTATCAGTAATTCACTCCTTTTTGCCTCCATTAGAGATGTGGGAGAAGAAGACGAGGAAGATGATGTAATTATTGAACATTTGAAAACAACTCTACTTACTATCAACGGTCCCGTTGAAATCGAACCTGGAAAATGCTTAAACATCAATCCTAACCTAACTGCTGAACAAAACAGATTGCTGATACAGTTGTTACAGAAATACAAAAAGGCATTCGCATGGGATTATACCAATATGAAAGGAATCCATCCTACGCTATGCACTCACCGCATTTACCTTAAAGAATATTGCAAACATGTTAGACAACCTCAGCGCCGAATGAACTCCGCACTTAAGGAGATCATGAAAGAAGAATTGAAGAAACTCCTTAATGATAATTTCATCTACCCCATTTCTATCAGTCAGTGGGTGTCTCCGCTTGTCATCGTTTTGAAGAAGAATGACAAATGGAGAGTCTGTGTTGACTATAGAGAACTTAACAAGGCCACTCAAAAAGACCATTTTCCTTTACCATTCATTGATCAGGTCTTGGAAACTCTTTCTGGAAAAAAAATATTTTCATTTATAGATGGGTTTAGTGGATATAATCAAATACATATTTCTCCAGAACACCAAGACATGACAACCTTTACTTGTCCATGTGGTACTTTTTCATACAAGGTCCTTCCCTTTGGCCTCTGCAATGCACCAACAACCTTTCAAAGGGAAATATTAGGTATTTTTTTCTGATGTTTTGAATGATTGTATTGAAATCTTTATGGATGATTTTACACCCTATGGGGATGCCTTTGGGACGACATTAGCTAATTTGGAAAGAGTGCTGGAACGTTGTGAACAAACTAATGTTGCTCTAAGCAGAGAAAAGTGCCACATGATGATGATTGATGGAATTGTGCTGGGAAATTTCATTTCAGTAGATGGAATCAAGGTAGATGCTGCAAAAATTGAGATAATCTCGAAAATCCAGACCCCTAAGACTCCAAAAGAGGTACGTAGTTTTTTGGGACATGTAGGATACTATAGGAGGTTTATAGAGAATTTTTCAAAGACCGCATCTCCTCTATTTTCATTACTTATGAAAGATGAAAAATTTGTGTGGACAGGGAAGTGTGAGCATGCCTTTTAAAAGTTGAAAAACTGTGTAACAACAACACCTGTTTTACGAGGACCAAACTGGGAATTGTCGTTTCATATTGTTACGGACGCATCTGACATGGCTGTGGGTGTTGTTTTGGGGAAGCTGGAGGATAAGGAACCTTATGCCATTTATTACATCAGCAAGAACTTAACTCCAACAGAGCTCAACTACACTGTTACTGAGAAATAATTCCTAGTAGTAGTGCATGCTATCAACAAATTCTGGCACTAACTCACCGGGTACCAAGTATTTGTACACACTTACCATGCTGCAATTCGATTTTTAATGAACAAGCCTGTTACTAATGGTAGAGTTACACGATGGTTATTGCTGTTACAAGAATTTGATATTACTATTTTGGATAAACCTGGAAAAGATAATGTAGTTGCTGATTTCTTTTCTAGATTAACTATAAGTGATGACTGCACTGCCACTAAGGATTCTTTTCCAGATGAATATCTTTTTGCCATCTCTACTCACTCACCATGGCATGCAGATATAGCCAATTACCTTGCTGCAGCAAAATTCTCACACCAATTTTCTTCCAACGAACGAAGGAGGATCATACAATAGAGTGCTACCTACTCCTGGATAGAAGGCAATCTCTATCACACCGGGCCAGATTTTCAAATTAGGCGATGTGTTAGAGAAGATGAGGTATTTGAGATCTTGAAGGCTTGTCATGAGGAACCTTGTGGAGGACACTTCGCTGACAAGAGGACATGACATAAAGTACTCTTAATAGGGTATTACTGGCCAACTATATTCTAGGATGCCAAGAAATTTGTGAAAGGATGTGATAGTTTCCAAAGGATGGGCAAGCCTCTGAAATCAGATGAGATTTCGTTACAGCCTCAAATAGTAATAGAACCATTCGAGAAATGGGCCTTAGACTTTGTGGGGCCAATTAATCCTTCATCACAACAAAAAGCATACATATTGGTCTGCACCGATTATGTCACAAAATGGGTCGAAGCAAGGGCACTAACTAGATAAACAGAGCAGGCTGTTTCAGACTTCCTGTTTCAAGATATTTTTGTTCGCTTTGGGATACCTGGAGAGGTAGTGACAGATGGGGGGGCTCAGTTCACATCTCATTTGATCAAGAAGTTGGTTGAAAAATATGGAATTCATCACAAAATCACTACACCATATCATCCACAAGCAAATGGGCAAAAAGAAAGCACCAATAAAGTCATTGAGGGAATCTTAACAAAGACAATAGCCAGCCACTGAAGAAACTGGGCCAAGAAACTTCCAGACGTATTGTGGCTTACATGACAACATGGAGGAATACTATAGGCTTTTCACCATATGAATTGATGTATGGTAAGAATCCTTTATTCCCTATAGAATTTGAAATAAAGACATCAAGAACAACATTGCAGGTCAATCTGGATTTGAGTACAACATAGACTCAAAGAATGAACCAACTTAATGAGTTGGAAGAGAAATGACTCGCTTCCATTCAACAGACAGAGATTATTCGGCAGTGTTGAGGAGGTAAATCCCCTCTGCGGACAAAGGCGATCCCTACTAGCCCAGCAGGGGTCTAGCAACAATCGAAAACGTTACGACGCAAGTTCCTAGTTACGAATGAAAATACTAAAGATGGAAGCCTACCTGGAATCCAATGCTATGATCTGAAGGAAAAAGCGTTCCCGTTCCTCAGCCTCAGCAGATCACGATCCTCCACGATCTCCGCGGGTGGACACCTGCACATGTAAGAAACAAACAGATACAAGCATAAAATCCGGCATACGTAACTAAATATTAGTCAAAAAGGATATTACTCATATTAACATCATTGAAAACAGAGTGGAACCATAATCGTAATCATTCATTAAAGATCAATCGAAAGAGATTACAACCAAAGTTCTGACGTCGTGGTCTCCTTCGGATGGGTCTCCAGTCATTCACATCTCGCAAAGCTCGCCAGGGAAAGGGCAAACCTCTCCTGAGTCTCTCGACAATAGTCTCCTTACTTGAGTCGGCCTTAAGGGAAGAAAGAGGGCTCTTATAGCACAAAGGCTCTTGGGAATTTGGAGATTCAAAGCTTAGGCACTTCAAGACTAGCTTGCCATGGAATTGAGCAGGCTTTTATAGATGGGGAAGGAGGGAGTTGGGATCCCTATTATTGTGGGATTAGCCCTATCAACAAGGAAGGTTCCATGGGAGGTGGCAAAACCACTTCCCTTCCATAGAACTCCCGCAGCCAAACCTCCCAACTCAAGATAGGCAATGGTTTCTGAGTTTGTTGAAACTCAACTTCCACCATCTTTATTTAAAAAACACTCCTTAAATTGGCTGGCGCGACTACTGCTCTGGGACAGAGCACCAGTTGGCGCGGCCTCTTTGCAGGATTTTTCCCATTGGCGCGAGTGCTGAACTGTCTGCCCACGCCAATGCAAAAAGAGATGTTTTTCATGATTTTTGCAAGGAGATGTCTTTAGGGAAAATGAAGCTCATGCTTAGAGGAATGCATTGATGATGTTTTCAAGGCATGACAATGTTCACAGGTCACAAAATGGGTCCTTCATTGTGCGGGACGGGGAATGGTAGGGACGGTGACAAATTACTGTGTAACAGATGCCCCCTAAAGTATGAGGCCCGAGAGAGAGGGGTGAAATGCTTTACGAGAACATGTTCAACTGAAGGCCCGCCGTCGGAAAACTTGCGCAGAAAGATACAACTGATATCTCAAGTACATGATGTATACGTGGTATGGGCACAGCCATCCGAAACAGAGTACACTATAATCCGGATCCAGGGTATGGGCGCAGCCATCCAGCGAGGATCAAATAAATAGACTCAGGTATGGTCGCAGCCATCCAATCAATGAGTCATATACATAATGATAATAATCCACAATCGCAGCCTGGATTACAACAGACACAATCCAGGGTCTTGCGCTCCATCTCGGCCCAAACAAAGTACAAGTTCGAGCATGTGAATATGTGAGCTGAAGTCGAACATGCAGGAACATCGTCTGATTACCAGCCAATGATGAAAGCTGTTAACAGACGTGAGAGGAACCACCAATAATGACAATGGCCCTCAAGGTACTACAGGTACAATCTACGGCGTGTGAATCAATGAGTTGGCGTCGAACACCCGCAGAATCATTCGATCGGAGGCCAATGATGAAAACCTCACGTCGAATGCGACGAACCTGCCATTGAGGCATGCAGGCTCCAAGGTACCATCAGGAGTCTCTAGACCAACTTCCTGGATAATGAGTTGAAGTCGACGGGAAGTGACCTTGATCGAAGGTGGGCCATAATGATTCCCACATCATCGACACGAGACAGAGGAACATAATGTTTTGTTGTGAATCAGGATCATATGAGAAACAGAGGAAGGTTGATATTCGCAGAGGCCAACTTCTCTTGAACATATAAATGGCACGACAATGGACTTGGCAGTATTTGACATCAACAGATCAAAAGTCATGGCGACGAGGCAGTGAACAGATGAGAGGTCAAAAGAGATTACCCAAACCCATGGAAGCAAAGTGAAGCAACGAGATGAGATGTCCCCAACCCGACACGAATGCAGACAAGTGCCATGTTCAAGAGCGACATACTGCCGACGACAACGACGATAGTTCCATTTTTCCCCCACCATTTCTGGCGAGTACCCCAATTATTTTTAATAACAAGCTTGAAGGGGATAGCATATGCTTGCAATATAAGTCCGCCCTTCGGGCGAATCCATCCTAGTGCATTTAACGAGTCCTAGGAAGGAGGAACTCGGAGAACGTCATTTCGACTAGATCCGATGTCATCGGGGTTTAACGAGTCTGACAAAGGAAGAACTCGGCGTCTTTTCATGTTTAGAGAGTTTGAAAAGACAGCGGAAAAGAAAACTCCATAGGTCCCTTTTCATAAATAGTTCCCCAGATCCGAAAAGGTAGAAAACAATATCCGGGAAAACCTCCTAGTCGCGATAGGCTAGGGTATTCATTTTTCGTAATCAATCCATCCCAGCCCGAAAAAGGGTTAAACTTATACTGGGTGGATGTCGATTCGTGTCCAATTTAACGAGATCGAAACGACAAGGGCCTCGGCAATATTTTCATGTTTAGAGAGTCAGAAAAGAGCTGAAAGATGACTCCAAAGTGACTTTTTCGTGTATTTACCGAGTCCGAAAAAGTATAAAATACAACTCGTTTCCATCGTTAAAGTCGTAAAAACCTGCTGCTGCACATACCAAGCAAGCGTAAAATCCATTTTCGACATAATATATAAAAATATTCGATAAAAATGACTTTTTACAACTCATTTCATGTCAAAAAGTTATAAATATGTCAAATTGGTAAAAATAAAATTACATTTACTATTTACCTTGGTAAAAAGCAACAGTGGTCCATTTGGAGCAGAAACTTTTGACGGTGATTGCGACAAATCCAGTTGACCATTCAGCTTCTCGTCTGTTACAGGTAAGAGGCGCTCCCTTGCTCTTCATTTTCATCCAAATTTTAATAGTTTTACCCTGTAAATCAGTTTTCTAGAGCCATTTTTGAAAATTTAGGGCCGCGCTCATTGGCGCGGGTATCGGGCATGGACCCGCGCCAATGAGCTCTTTTATACAAAGGGCCCGCGCCACGTGGCGCGACTGTTCACAAAACAGCCGCGCCAGCGGCCGAACCTAAAAATCCGCCTAAAATTTCGACATTTAGACCAAGTTGCATGGAATTTGAGACTCATCAGAGATCTAACTAAGGGTTCATGGCCATATGAATGCAGGTAATCAATCAAAATGGAAATTGAATGGAAAGAACGAGAGCTTGGAGAAGAGGATGAACAAGCCATGCAAAGTCAAGCTTGCATGAATGCCCTTAGAAACTGTGGGCTAAAAAAATTCTTCCTCACACCGTGCCTACGAGCTCAGCCCGAGCTCCTCCAGTATTTAATCAGTATCTAGGATGAACGTGAACAGGTTTTCAGGTTACGAGACCAGGTATTAGAGCTGGAGGTTTCCGATGTTTATTTTATCACTGGATTGTCCCGCAGAGGTCCAATCCCTGTCTTGACTGGAAGCAGACCATCTGGGGAAAAGATGGAAGAAGTGATGGCACGAGTGTGCCAAGGAGCACAAACGAGATCAGGAAGCAAGAAGGTGGATATCCACACTATCCGTGATCTAGCATTGAGAGTGGTTCTACATACCATCACGCGGGCTGCAGGGTCGCAGGCACCGCACGAGGCCACAAAGGCCCAACTTCTGTTAGCCTCAGAATGTATGAGTCCCCTACTGTTCGACTGGGCAACAACAGTAACAATCAATATGAAAAGGCAGTTCACGAAATGCAAACAGGGTAAACTGAAACAATTCGGTTATGATTCCATCTTGGTATCGTTCATTCTGGAACGCTTACCAATCTTCCAGGGCCAAGGGGCCGCAGTAGTAGATCCGATACCACGAGAGCCAAGAATGGCTCGCTGGGCAGCATTGATGCCCAGAGCTGGAGGCGGCCAACAGATGTCCTGGAGGCCGGAATTCTTTAGGTGGTTACAGCGCCAGCTGATTTTCGTGGAAGACTGGCCCTATGCAGGAACTGACTTTACTGGGGACCCAGATCTCCCACTACCAGAAGGAGACGACTGGGACGAGGAGTTGGGTAAGACCTCATGTTTTTTGATTTTATATTTATATGTTTTTTTTTGTTAATACACATTCGTCCTAACACATTTTATATATGCATGCAGATGTGGGACCTGAGAGACCAGCTGGGATGTCTCCAATCTCACGGAGGACACAACTCGCCCCTGATCCTCAGGGAGAGGGCACCGGAGGAGAGGAGTTGATCCAAAATCTCGAGGGCATTGCCCACGGGATCCCAGACTATGCTCGGCTGGCAGACGTACCGATGGCATACCAGCGCCACACGGTGGGAGTTCCGAGTCGGATCCACCGAATCCTGAGACGCTTAGTGCGTGCAGTCACATGCTATCATGAGCACCATGCAGATTAGCTCTTAGGATTTATACCACACCTATTTTTGAGAGATGTATCGTCTCCGGATGTACTTAAGACGATTATGTATATTTTGACTTTTATGTGACACACTCTATGTAAACATTTCGATATCTATATATATGTGCATATCTATTTTTGGATGGATCTTTCTTTACATGTGATGATGATTTACAAATTGCGCAAATGTCTGTCTAATACCAAATTTGCTACTGCATCTGTTAATGTATTCAAATGTCTGGGTATATGATGATATGTAATATAGTCAAAATTTCTTTCCAGTAATCGAATACGCAGATACAGACGTAAGATGGACGGGTTCCTTACCGAATAGTGTCCGTTCAGTTGTAACACCACAAGTTGCGAATCTAGATACACGAGCAATTCACGGATACCAAGGTTTACTGCCTCGGTTAATAATTCTAACACAGCACTATATTTCGCGATGTTGTTCGTGGTACGTCCTAGACACACTCCTTGCAGGTTGACCAACTCACCAGCAGGATCATGGGTGCCTAGAGGCTGTGACAGTTACGGTACTACGGGAGGCACATCAGGAAACCAGCAAATGGATGAAAGGAGCATCTGGGCTGGGGAGAGACACAGTGTTGAGAAGATGTTTACAAGGAACACCACACCATACATGCACACAAATGAAAAACACACCTATGTACACACACCACACCAAGAAATCACTTCAGGCATAGTACTTTTTGAGGTACAGCCCATTTCTGGGCTGCGCCAGCAGAACTCCTTCATAATCTATAAGCTCGTAGGCCCCGTTTTTCAAAACGCGTTTTACTATATAGGGCCCATGCCACATAGGCTGGAACTTACCGGCTCCAAGCTTATCATGTGCTTGATCGTACAGGAGGACGAGGTCTCCTTCGATAAAAGAACGGGGAGAAACAGATTGATCAAAATGAGTTTTGACCCTCTTCTTTTGTGCTTCGATAACTAAAGCAGCTAGGCGACGGGTTTCATCTAACCATTCCAGATACAGAAGACGTTCTTCCTCGGCAGAAGTACCATGTAGAAGCTCCACAACTAATTTCAATGAAGGAATTTCGCATTCAACCGACAGAGTAGCTTCCAGACCGTACACCAACTGAAATGGTGTGAATCCAGTTGCACTCTTAGCAGATGTTCGGTATGCCCAGAGAGCTGAGAACAGTTGGAGATGCCAATTGGATTTATGAATACCAACTGTTCGCTGAAGCATAGTGACCAAAACCTTGTTCACTGCTTCAACCTGACCATTCGCTTGAGGGTAGTATGGTGTTGAGCTATCGTGACGCAAGCCCAACGTTGAAGTCAGCTCCGCCATCATGTAATCTCGAAAATGAGTACCGTGATCAGTGACGATGGCTTGAGGAACTCCGAACCGTGCGATAATGTGGTTGAATATAAATTGAGCAACCGTTTTCCCGTCAGCAGCTAGTGTAGGCATCGCCTCGGCCCACTTAGTGAAGTAGTCGACGACGACAATGATATACGCATGCCCCCCGGCCGAGTGAGGGTTACACATCATAAAATCCACGCCCCATTTCGCAAAAGGGCCGACGGTAATAACGGGATGCAATGGCAATGGCGGCGCGCGCATCTTGCGTTGAAAAATCTGGCATGGATGACATTTACGGACTGCAGTGATACAGTCCTTGAATATGGAAGGCCAGAAATAACCTGCTTGCAGAATCTTCTGGGCAGTAGCATACCCGGACATATGTCTGCCACAGGCGCCACTGTGGTAGTCATTTAGGACTTTCTCAGCCTCTTCCAAGGTTAGGCATCGCCGGAGCACCGAATCTACTCCAACACGATATAAGGTATCTCCTGTTATACGGTAGGGTTGGGACTGGTGCCGAATCCGACGGCGGGCAGCTTTATCCAACTCAGACTGAAATGTCGAGGTCTGAAGATACACTATTATGTCACCGTACCAAGGGTCACGAGTACTGATGAGAAAAAGTGTTTCGTCCAGTATATGGTCTTCAGAGTGTGAGGGAACAGAGTCTGTAGGGAGAGAACATATCAGATCCGCGAAGACCAGTGATTTAGTTGACTTAGCAGTGGTGAACTCCAAGTCAAACTCCTGCAGGATGACAATCCATTTGGAGTACTTGCCCCCCAGTAATTGTCTAGAAATAATATACGTCATAGGGTTGCAGTCTGAAACCACTGTTATCGTTCACAAAAGGATGTAATGGCGAAAGCGTTGTACAGCGTGTACTGCTGCTAATGCCAACTTATCGACATGTGCATAACGCGTTTCCGGGTCAAGAAGGTTCTGAGACAGGTAATAAACAACATGTTCATCACCGTGATCGTCATCCTGCACCAAGACCATGGCTATGGTGCTAAATGCGGCGGCTAGATATAAAGTGAAGTCGCGGTGGTAGTCCGGAGGACGAAGCAATGGAGCATTGACAAGCAACGTCTTTAGCTTCTCAAAGGATTCCTGAGCAATTTCGTCCCAATGAAAGGGAACGTTCTGCTTTAACAAACGAGTGAATCCTTTGGCCACCTCGGCATAATTCGGGATAAAGCGTCGAAGAAAATTCGCTTTCCCTTGCAGACTCTGTAACTGATACAGGGAGGAGGGTGATGGGAGATTTACGATGGCCTCGACCTTTAAAGGGTCAAGGCGAATTCCGTCTTTCGAGACTATGAATCCTAAAAGACGGCCAGAATCAACGCAGAAGACGCATTTATGAGGATTGAGCCTGATATTGTAGCGTTTGCAACGAAGAAAGATCTGGCGGAGATGCTCAGGATGGTCCTCTCGCTTACCCGAATGGGCTGGCAAGTCGTCCAGATACGGCTGAACGATATGGCGAATGTCATGAAAAGCGTAGGACATCGCACGCTGAAAAGTGGCTCCAGCGTTCTTTAAGTCGAACGAGAGTTTTTTGTACGCGAAAGTGCCCCACGGACAGATGAATGTGGTCTTATGTTGATCTTCAGGTGCAATATTGATTTGGTTATATCCTGAGAAACCCATTAAGGAATAGATCTCACTCCCGGCACATTCGTCGATGATCTGGTCGATAAACGGAGTGGGATAATTATCCTTTGGACAGGCGCGATTGATGTCGCGATAATCCACACAGAGTCGAATTGTACCCTGCTTTTTATCGACAGGGCCAATGTTGGACACCCATTCTGTAAGGGGGATGGGATAAATAAAACCCGCGTTCAGAAGTTTTTCAACTTCTGCCTTGATGGCGGCGACTTTCCGAGGATGCATGGGACGTAAGAATTGGCGCATGGGTTTCGCACCTGGATAGGTTGGAATCTCGTGCACTACAATACTAGGGTCAATCCCCGGCATCTCCTCGTAAGACCATGCGAAAACATCTCTGAATTCTTTGAAAATCTCAGTATAGACTTGAATCTCATCGTGAGAACAAGTGACACCCACATGAATATTCTCAACAATCCCCGGTTTAACGGAGATGTTGATTGGAACAGTTTGAGTAATGTTACTCAGATTACCTTCCGAAAAAACCTCATGCGTCAAGATCGGTGTTTGAAGAGGAGGGGAAGGAACCTTAGTATCATAACGCTCCAGACAATCAGTCATTGCCCCCAAGCTAGGCATAAACGAGGAGCGATGATGTCCATCGCCCCAAGGCAACTCCTCAAGAGACATAGTTTCAATGATGGCCTCATCGGAGGGAAAAGTCTCTCTGAGAGGATCAGGCGAATCAGCCTGACCAAGCCAGGGGGATTGGGAGTAGACGTCGAGAGCCATGCTCAAAGGAGCATGCTGAGGAGGCGGAGGATCCGATGTAGCAACAATCTCACAGTAGCTGATCTCTACTGGCGTCAAAGGCATGGATTCTCCAAACTCATATACCTGTTCAGGTGTAGGAATAAGCCAGGGGTCATTGGACCTGGACAACATGTTGACTTGAGCGGTATGCGGTGGTGGTGCAGGAAAGATACCCATGAGGACTGGGTCTTTGAAGAGACCAGGTCCTACATTGTTTGGGGGATTTGGAATTTGATCCACGTATGGCACGTTGTTCTCAGAGTTAGAGGTGAAAAATGACAACTGATCCACTGTGACAATCTTGCCCTCGTGAGGGAACTTAATGAATCAAAAGACGGTGGACGGCACGCAGAGCATGGCATGGGTCCAGCTGCGGCCAAGAAGTATATTGTAGTTGAGTTTAGCATCAACCACTTCTACTTCGACGTTGACAGTTTTTCCCTGTAATGTGATCGCAAGACTCTCGAGAACGCCCAGGGGTTTAGATTCCCGACCATCAAATGCCTCAAGGGAATTGGGAGATGATGACAAGGTTGGAGAGCCGATGGCCTTCCAGCAAGCGGAGGACATAACGCAGGTAGATGCACCCTCATCTACGATGACCCTATGAATGTTCAGACCGTTAATCCTGACTTGAATGACCAAAGCGATTTGATGTGGAAGCCGGGGAGTAAAATTCTCCAGATCGAAGGTGAGAAGGATCGATTCGGTGGGATCGATGCCCCCGATCGCAGACAGTAAAGCCTTCCGTTGTGAAGGACAACTTTGAAGAACCTCCAGTGCAGACATAACACATGGCGCCTGTACCAGATCCTCAACAATACTGTAATGTTGAGCGGCACGAGCGTTTGGATTATAGGAAGATCTTCGAAGGACACCTTTGGGAGGTGGCTTCACAATGGGTTCCAGAGAAGGCTTCTCGATTTCCAATGGACCGGAGATAGGTGGGGGAGGCGGCCCATCCGCAACTGCCTTCCCGGGTGCCTGCCGCGATTAATTGTAATCCTTCGACCGCGTAGTGACAGAGATAGGTGCAATAGTCTTCATCATGAAAACCTGAGACCCAAACGGTGCAGATGGTGATGCTTGTTCGACCATCTGGGTCTGCTGAGATGGAAATGGCTCTTTCAAAACAGCCAGAGTCCCTTTAGGGCCTTTAAGAAGTTGACTAACCTCGGATCGTCGCGGACAATCCTTAGTATAATGGTCCTCTTCACAGATGAGGCAAGGGTACTTCGGTTTACGCTGGGAGCCATCCTCAATACGAGACTTAGATTCTGGTTTCGGGGCATCAGATTTAGATTTGCCTTTGCCCTTCTTCTTCCCCTTGGAGGATTTGTCCACAGGATTGGCCTGAACGGCATTCACCTCCGCAGTTTTACCAGAATCAGATGAGGCGGGATTGGCAGAGGTATTGTTGGAAGAATTAGCCTTCTGCTTCCCATTCGAAGACTTCTTCGAATTCTGAGAGACAGAACCAATGACACCATCCACCGCAGGGGTGGGCGGAGCCTTAGTGGTTTCGGGCCATGGAGCATCAGTCAAGATGTCATAAAGCGTGCAGGACTGTGAATAGAAAAGATCCAGGTACTGGGCACACGCGATGGCTTGTTCCTTTGTCACGCACGCTCCCATCGTGATATCCTGAGCGATTTTATTCACAAAGGAGGTGGTGAACCAGTGAGTCAATATCTGATCAGGTATGTGAAACTTGATCAATCTACGACGACGCCGCCACTCATGAATGTGATTTGAGATGTGAGTGGCTTTATCCTGCTTCAGGGAAGTCAGGAGGTGCATCCCGGCTTCGTACCGAACCGGTAACTGGAAATGCGTGAGGAAAGCCATGGCTAAAGATTTGAAATATTGAAAAATGCCACGGGATAACTCTATGTACCACTTAGCAGCAGCTCCAGTTAAAGTACGCTGGAAGAGGCGCAGGCGAATCGAATCGTCGACCCAAGAGTTAGACGAACACCAAAGATGATACGTCATCACATGCGCCTGGGGGTCCTCCCCAGATTTTCCCTCAAACTTGGGACAATCACCTGGTATCTTGGTGGGAACCGGAGGCCAATACAGATT
Source organism: Pinus albicaulis (assembly GCA_034641835.2). Taxonomy (NCBI): domain Eukaryota; kingdom Viridiplantae; phylum Streptophyta; class Pinopsida; order Pinales; family Pinaceae; genus Pinus; species Pinus albicaulis. The sequence goes on from CM076578.1 coordinate 1,682,752,094, forward strand.
ATGTAAAATCGGATCATTGGTCAACTTTGAAACATCCGACAGTTCCAAGGTAGCCAGGAACGACAATGGAGTGTTAACCACCATGCCAGGCCCAGGATGAGGTCCGATACCCATACTCCACGATGGTTGTGAATATCCTTGCCCCCACGGGTTCTGTCCCGCAGGATTCTGACCGTAGGGGACGTAGGTCGTATAACCAGACTGATTTGGATGCTGGTAACCATAGTGTGGGGCTTGATAACCAGGGTACGGACCCTGATTATGCGTCGGCCCTGTATAAGCAGCGTTTGGATTTGGCTGCTGAGTGTAGGTAGAACCTGGTGGAGGAGGATAATACTGAGAGCCTCTGGGGTGGTTATAGTTCGGTTGAGACTGACCATGTGGATGATAACTACCCTGAGGATGAGTAGGATGCTGGAAAGTGGAACCCTGTGGAGCCTGATAAGTAGGACGCAGCTGTTGATTTGGCTGCGGCATTGAATGAACCGGCTGTTGCGCAGGGTTAATGGAATGAGCGGGCTGCCCTGAATGAATAGGTTGACCCGACTGAGAGGGCTGACCTGAGTGAACAGGTTGACCTGGGTGCAAGGGCTGACCTGAATGACCAGGTTGACCCGGATAGATAGGCGGCGCCGGTTGCGCAGGTTGACCTGGTTTTAAGTGAGCCCCAGGTTGTACCGGATGGACCGGTTGGCCTGAAGGCGGGACACCGGGTTGTACCGGATGGACCTGTTGGCCCGGTGGTGGAACAGGACCAGGTGCTTGCTGGAAACCGGTTTGACCTGTAGCGGAACCATAAGATGGTCCCTGCGGATATGCAACGTTAGAAACAACAGGATACTGCGGTTGCATCGGTAAAGAAGGCTGGATTTGCCCCCCAGGACCATAGACTGGTCCCGGTTGATACCCCAGCTGAGGCTGAACAGGTTGACCGGTAGGGCTATAATACTGTCCTTGCGGACCGTATGATGGCCCCTGTTGGCTGACAGGACAGCCTTGAATGGGCTGCCCCTGTGGATCATAAAGATAGCCAGGTTGGCCCGTAGGTTGGCCTTGGAAAGGCCGCCCCTGCGGGTTGTAAGCCTGGTTATACGGTAAACCTTGGGCATAAAGATAAGCCTCAGGAGCGGGTAGACGCAAAATCTCCCCGTGCTCGTCATACTGACCTGGGAAAGCATACACGGGAGTACCATCCTGTGCATAGTGCGAAAAGTAAGATCGGTAAGGATCTTGGGAGGATGGTCCAACCTCGGCGTTCGGCTGTAGCAAAGACAACCGATACTCCTCCGGAGAGATGTTCTCCGGTATAGCAGTGGCTAGATAGACATCTTCAGGAGTTGGCCGAGCCCTAGTAGCAGATGCTGAGACAACAGGAGAAGAGGCGGCCACACAGACAGTGGGCCGGACGAGAACATAAGTGACAGGCATCTGAGGAGACACCCCGGGTGTAGTAGCAACTGGTCTCGAAGCAGGAGATGATATTCCCATAGAGGCTGCATCTGAAATGATCTGACCCAGAGATCTGTATCCCTGTGGTAAAGAAGGACTGGCTGTTGACATGTTAGCCAGCTCAGAGTTGTCTCCCTCAAACAATATACGCGGGAAGAGCTGATAGTCTTCACCGGATGTTGGGATTTCCTCACCAGAATCACTCATGGTTGATCCTGCCGTTAAATCACGCAAAAGACGGCGAGGACTAGGAGGAAATACAACAACAACAAAAGGCGAACCCGATGTAAGAGAAAGGAAATCAGCTCCTAATCTCAATTCAGACACAGGGTCCGAAAAGGGCCAATTGAACTCAACTGGTCCTCCAAAGGGTTGCTCAGCGAGAACCGGTCCCCCGTCAGGAAACTCGGAAACAACAGGCTGTTGTGGTTCAACAGAGGATTGAGAAGCCTCTGAAGAATCGTCCGTGTAAGGACTACCAATAGACGAAACCGAAGGTTCCGCCACCGTGGCAAAAGACCAGAGAAAAAGAAACAAACACACACACGGGCTGAAAACGAGTTAAGCGCACACGATCAAACGGTCAACAAGAAATATCTAAGCAGGCGTGTAATCGTGGGTGATTAATTTTTACCACATTGAAAAGTAAGAAACTCTATCGTTTCATATTTTAAGAGTCAAGAAACAATAGAAAGATGACTCTATCTCTTTCAGATTTGATACAAGCGTGAAAGGACAAGCGCTCGACGGTCTTTTCAAGTTTAGGGAGTCAGAAAAGACCAAATGACTGCTCAGGAAAAACTAGGCACAAAGGGTGTACCAAATATCCGTAAACTGCAATATACACCTTGGTTTCAATAATGAAACAGAAATCGACCAAGGACTTTCCGTACGTGCAGGTAGTCTCCCCGAATGCTGTGTTCGGTGTATCACGGGTATAGGGCGGCAGACTCGGCTTCCTGTGGATAAAGGATTGAAACCTAGAGGGGTCTCCCTTTATATACGCGACGGTACGGGGAGCACAAGTCCGTACTAGCGCTGTCTAAAGCCAAAAGGCGAACGACAGCTGCTAGGTTTAAAGACGCCGGAACACGTCTCTAGCCTAGACCTCTAAAAATGTTTCGTTAAGTTTCAATGCTGCCTTAGGTTAATTGGATAGATTTTAAAGTTGATCTTCGATTAAGTTTCAATTTTCAGGCCCTATCGTATGTAGTGTCTTGAAAGACTCCTAAATGCAAAGCTACATGCCACAATCCAACATTTCGTTCGATGAAAACTAGCTACAGAAGAGTTGAGAGCTTTTACACAAACGAAATGATCGGAAGACAAACAACGAGATCTCTAATGCAACTAATGAAATTGAAAACTTTTCATTCAGATCACTAATCACTAGAAAAATCGAAAAGATTACAATTTGCACTAATTCAACCAAAAGCACAAGAGATTTTTTTTTATAATAATTTTCAACGTTTGATAGCTAATATGCACTAAAAAAACTAAAAAAAAAGGAACAACTTGAGAAACGATATTCGAGAGAGCAAAACAAACAAATTTCACTCAACAACAGAAGCAATCAGATCCCAAATCGACCAAAGTCTCTTAAAACCAAGAAAAGACTCAAAGGCTCCAATGGGCGGTGTGATCTAGGCCCAATGCAAGACCAAACGAAATTCGAATGAAGGAATGAGCAATCACCCAAAAATCGCAACAAAACAATGAACAACTACTAAGAGGATGTGGAGAATCAATCAGAAAGTCGACCGGACAAACGAAACACCAAAACTCCCAAGGAGGGCTCGATACACTAAGCCACTAGATGCCCTAGGGCTCAAAACGTGAAATCGATAGATAAAAGCAAACAACCAAAGGAGAGAGGTGAATTCCCAGTCAAACAGGACTCCAACACACTCAGGTAGTCGGAAAATCAAGAAGAAAAGCACTGACCAAAACCAGAGAGCTCAAAAATGAGGAAACTCAAAAACCTTACAGGAGTGGCGCGACTGTAAGGTTGCAACTGGCGCCAGAAAGTAATTGGCGCGGGCTAAACAAAAGCAACATGCACCAATTGGCGCGACTGTAGGGCTAAAAAACGCGCCAGTCGAGTTTCTCAGCCAAAACAAAAAAGAACTACTCCAGAAGCAGATCAATGCATACTAAGCAAACCAAGAAGTAAAAAACAGCAAAAGAACCCAACCCAGAAGGCTCATCAAGCAAGGAAAAACATAAAACAATCAAACGAGACAGTGAAATCTGGATAGTCCCCAGTGGAGTCGCCAAATTTTTGAGGAGGTAAATCCCCTCTGTGGACAGAGGCGATCCCTACTATCCCAACAGGGGTCTAGCAACAATCACGAAATGTTACGACGCAAGTTCCTAGTTACGACATGAAAAGGCCAAAGATGGAGGCCTACCTGGAATCCAATGCTACGATTTGAAGAAGAGAGCGTTCCCATTCCTCAACCTCGGCAGATCACGATCCTCTACGATCTCTATGGATGGATACCTGCACGTGTAAGAAACAAACAGATACAAGCATAAAATCCGGCATACGCAACTAAATATCAGTCAGAAAGGATACTACTCATATTAACATAATCGAAAACAAAATGGAACCATAATCGTAATCATTCATTAAATAACAATCGAAAGAGATTACAACCAATGTTCTGACATCGTGGTCTCCTTCGGATGGGTCTCCAGTCGTTCACGTCTCGCAAAGCTTGCCAGGGAAAGGGAAAACCTATCCTGAGTCTCTCGATGATAGTCTCCTTACTTGAGTCGGCCTTAAGGGAAGAAAGAGGGCTCTTACAGCACAAAGGCTCTTGGGAATTTGGAGATTCAAAGCTTAGGCACTTCAAGACTAGCTTTCCATGGAATTGAGCAGGCTTTTATAGATGGGGAAGGAGGGAGTTGGGATCCCTATTATTGTGGGATTGGCCCTATCAACAAGGAAGGTTCCATGGGAGGTGGAAAAACCACTTCCCTTCCATAGAACTCCCGCAGCCAAACCCCCCAACTCAAGATAGGCAATGGTTTCTGAGTTTGTTGAAACTCAACTTCCGTCATATTTATTTAAAAAACACTCCTTAAATTGGCTGGCGCGACTACTGCTCTGGGACAGAGCACCAGTTGGCGCGGCCTCTTTGCAGGATTTTCCCCATTGGCGCGAGTGCTGAACTGTCTGCCCGCGCCAATGCAAAAAGGGATGTTTTTCATGATTTTTTCAAGGAGATGTCTTTAGGGCAAATGAAGCTCATGCTTAGAGGAATGCATTGATGATGTTTTCAAGGCATGACAATGTTCACAGGTCACAAAATGGGTCCTCCATTGTGCGGGACGGGGAATGGTAGGGACGGTGACAAATTACTGTGTAACAGGCAGCAAAGAGCCAAATGGCATGATGGGTTTATTAAGAAGAAAAGTTTCCAGAAAGAAGATTGGGCTCTTTTGTATACTTCAAGGTTTAAAGATTTCAAAGGCAAGCTCTGCACAAGATGGCTAGGTCCTTACGAAGTGGATACGGTCTTTGACAATGGGACTGTACAATTGGTCACCATTGATAGTGCTAAGACGCCATTACTGGTTAATGGTCACCGTCTAAGGTTATATCATCAACCCGCTTCGAAGGAATCATTTGTCAACATTGTCGCGGACTCTAATCTTCATGTTATGACAATAGGGGAACATTCTCCCGTGCAGCCTTAAAAACTAAAATTCCAATAAGTGCAGCAGTCGAAAACCACCTTTGTGGCGGAAAAAAAATAAAAAAAATAAAAAAAAAAAAAAAAAAAAAAAAAAAAATATATATATATATATATATATATATATAAAATAAAAAATAAAATAAAATAAAATAAAAAAATAAAAAAAAATAAAATAAAAATAAAAATAAAAAAAATCTAATTGTGAAAACCTCTTTCCAGGGCGCAGTCAGACAACCAGTAACAACTAAAAACCACTTTTTTGGCAGCTATTACGCCCATGTTTTTCTTCCTGAAAAATCATCTTCCCTTTCTGATCTATTTCATAAGATGATGGTATTCATGTAATTTATTTTTCTGTACCAATTTCTTCTGATTATTATGTTTTTTTTTAGAATAATTTAAGGGTTGTCTTGGCTGTTACACATGTAACAGCCGAGAACCACGAATATTTTTCTTTATGATTCATTCCATAAACAACAATAACCGTGCTGGCCAAACACAACAACACGAGCGCTGCAAGCAGGACGCCGCCAATTCAAAGTCTTTCTCCATGTCACCTCAGGTATGTCATTAAAAAGGTAAATGTTGTCATCAATGATTCACTTCCTCATACTTGGGAAGACGTTGCCCTGGGCTTGATCAAATATATCACTTGTGAGGGAAGATCCACGATAGTGTTCAACTATCTTTTTTTTTTTTTGTAAGTTAGGAGGGACTATTCTATTAAAAAGCATATGGTACAAATGGTATTATAATAAAAAAGAAGCAAGAAACTGGGGGAGCAAGAGGAACCAGCAAACTGCCACAGTTTCGTGATGCTGTCAAGAGAAGCAGAAAAAGAGCAAGAGGAGCCAAGAAGATAAACAAGGAGTTCTATCCAGATAGGTTGGAGTCTGCGATACGAAGTTTCTTCCCTTTCTTTTTTGTGACTTGAACCCAACCATCAGGGGGCAGGTGGATTGATACCACTTGAAGAATGTTGTTGGTCAATGAAGGAGATTCTTTCTCTGAATCGGAGGTGTTGGACTCATGCGTGCATTTCTGAAGATTCGAGGAGGAAGGGAGCCTCTCGGGAACAGACGAGGAAAGCGGTTGCTGCTGAGTATTAATCTCATCATCTGAATCACACTCTTCCTCATCTGAGCTGGAGGACTCAATGTCCTCCATGGGAGGCGGAGCAAAGAGTTTCCAACTTTTAGCTTTTGATTTGTGAGTTCTTTTTTCCTGTTGGGCTAGAAATAGAGCGCAATAATTCTGAAGATGTCCAGTTTGATGGCAATGCCGACAGAGGAACACTATATTTTCATAGTCTAAAGTCTGATACCATGTGAAATCCCTGAATTTGAGAATGATTTGGTCAGGTAAGACTTTGCTGATGTCAATCTCAGTGTAGATTCTGCCAAAGGTGTAGAGTCCCTGTAGGCCTCTCGAGGGATTTGTAGCAAGAAAGGGACCCAGAGAGTTACAAATGGCTTAGAAGACCACACAGTGCCATAGGTGAGCGGGGAGGTTAGGAAGCATCACCCAGATCAAAAGTTTGGTGATGACAGTCGTGGAGGGATCAAAGTCGGGGAACCAGGGGGTTAGGAATAGCCCTGCCTTTCCCCAGAACCAGGGACCACCTGTTAGGGCATTTTGGTATTCCTTGCTATCAGCAAAGATAACAATGAAGAAGCCCTTGGAGCAGAGAATGACCTTCCAGTGTTTGGTCTAGGTGGAGTGAATCCAAGAGTATAAATCTTCTGTGCGGGGCCAGAGTCCATTGAACCTACATATGAGGGAAAGTTCTGAAAAGAATTGAAGCTGCTCTTCCAGATCCGGGTGGGAGATTTCTATTAAAGGCACATCCTCCAGTTTGTCAACCAAGAAAGGCTTGGGAGCCTTCAGGGGAGGAGCATAATGCTTGGAGGGCTGAGCTTTGACCGCTTCTTTGTAAGAGAAGCCCTTGGGAGCAGATGTTTGACCTGCTGCGCCTTTCCTTAGATGGAGGGAAGTAATCACCATAGCATTCTTTTCAATATTGTAAAATTCAAGAGGGAGACAGGCATCGAGCTATTTACCTGCATGAAGGAGACACAAATATGAGGAGGGGATCCCCAGCTTGATTTCGAGGGCCTTTGAGAGGTGATGCACCGAGTTCGAGGATTGGACCCACAGAAGCAGAGTTTTTCCTGTGAGAAGAACAATTTGAATCTGAAATGGCTATGACGGTGGATGAGGGTTTTCCCAGCCATCAGAGCTGAAAATTTGAACTGAGGGCTTGCTGCGCTGCGGGGGGTTCTCCTTACTCGTGATCCTGCTGTTGCCCAGGAAAGAGGCTGCCAGGGGTAAAGACAGAGGCGGAGGGCATAAATGGAGCGTAAGCCGTCAAGAGCAAAGAGAGTTGGAAACGCAGTGGGATTGAGCGCTTGAAAGCAGCCCATCTGCCCTACTCCGAGGAGGCAACCCTAAGCCCTCAGTGATGGCGAGCTCACCCATCTTGGTGCAGAGGAGAGCGTAGCCAGCGACAGCTTGGAAAGTCAAAGGAAGAATAGGCCGGTCTGAACAGAGGAACTCCGTGCTGTTGTCGCAACCCACATCGTCATCTCTAGGGAAGAACCCATAGGGGAGCACCGTTTCAGGAAATCCATGGGCGGCCAGGCCTAACTGTTTCATGGCGGCGACAGAGAAACCAGTAGCATAGGCTGCACATACCCTAGGAGCCATTTTTTCCATATATTTGGTATTTCCAAAGAAAAAAAAATCCCGATAGTGTTCAACTATCACCTTCCTTTGCTTAATCACCTTCGGCACCAACAAAGAATCAATCTTCCATTCTATTTGCTAGGGAACATCAAGCATATGGCGGCAACAATGAAAACAGCAGCACACCCGAAGGCATGCATGACTAATCACGGACTCATTAAGCTAATCATGCTAGATGCCGTAGCCCAGCAAGGAAAAAATTGGGAAGAATTCAAGAGAAAAAGGCCAAGGACAAGCTGGGGGAAACAAACCACGATTTCAGGAGGAAGTCAGGCAGAGGTGGAGACCCAGACTCAGCCTGCTGGAGTTAGGATTGGGAATAAGCCTATTGATGAACCAATTTGGAACAGAAGACCGAAAAAAAGAGTGAAGGTCAACATACCTGCAGAACCTTTGCCTATGGTCGAGAAGCAGACAGAAGCATAAGTTTTAGAATAAGAAAGGCAACCCTCCTCATCAGGTAAGGACGAAACCAATACCTTATTTTTAGAAATTGAAAATATAAGAAAGGAAAACGTGGAATTGAAGCAGAAATTATCTGAGGGGAAGGAAATCCCGGTGTTTGTATGCATGACATGTTCTCAAGACTTAACAGTAGTGGGATATAAGGCCCGTAGAGAAAATATCAGCCCAATGGAAATAGAAATAGAATAGCAGGAGGTTGTTACACAAGAACCTACTGATGATACTGTTGTTACTTAAGAACCAACAGTTAAAGTAGATCCTCCTATAATAATTGACTTAGAAGCCGACCCACAAGAACCTGTGGAGGCCACTCCTATCATAGAAGAAACAACAATGGAACAGAGGATACTTTAGGTAACAACAAAGGGGTTAACACATAAGAACCCACCGAAGAGGTTGTTGTTACAGAAGAACCAACAATAGATGTGGAAAAACCCCATGTAGCAAAGCTTGGTAAACCCATTGTTGATGAAGATACTGAATGCAGGATAACAACGAGTCCCATCTCGGGATGGAATTATGAGAAATTCCTGTTAATTTATGAGTTACAAAAGTGGAAACAGGAAGCAATATCCCTTTGGGATGGGACGATTTCGCTAAAGGAACATCAAAAAGAAATAGATACTTTACATGAAAGATGGATGAAATCAGAGTTGAAGAAAGGATGGGAGAATTACAAGAAGAAGGAAGTTATGAAGAAACAGGAAGAACAACTGCTCCTATTACAGGAGCAGATTCGAGACCTCACCATAGATAAGCAGAAACTTCATGACCTCGCCCTCAACTTGTTGGGTTGTAGGTGACCTTATCCATCCTATCCTATTTTTCTGTGGGAACATTACTTCTTGTTTCAATTGAAAGCCATTATGGAGGATAGACCTTATTTATGTTCTTCCACTTTTACATTTCTAGATGTTTTCCGTGCCTCTGATTTTGATGAGAAAAGCTTGCTGTGTGAGTTATTCATACACAATATTATTTGTGAACACGTGAGTATGCAAATGGTTGTGAAAATATTTTCCTATATGGGAGATATTCAATTGAGGGCTTTCGTGTCCTTCATGAAGAATCAGATTGAATGGCATCTGGCCATTAAATCTATGGAGACTAATGAGGAGAAGACAACATTGTGGGTTCAGGCAGCCGAGTTGAGACGAGAATTCAGGGGAATGCTGAGTACCCCTGGGATTAAAGAACCAGCTGCCACTTATAGAACAAGAATTGTGAACTTATGCCTTAATCAGTTCTCAATGATGAAGAGCCAAGCTTTGATAGGGTGCTTGAAATGCATAGAAGCCAGCAGTGCTAAGCTATTGAAGGGGGATCCATTCTCATTCCAGAATTTAGTGGTGGCTGTTATACATGTACCAGCCTACGCACAGATTGTACAATCGCTTGGTGCTTTGTGGATGGGATTGAGGTTCAAGTTTCCTTTGATCTGGTTTCCCATTGAGGACTACCAGATCAATTATGAGTTAAGTAAGTATGAGTTGGAATCCTGGGTACGACATTTGATGGCCAATCAGGGATACAAGTTTGAAGATGAAGACACAGCTAGTGCTTATGATCTCATCGACCTGCACCGAAGATATTCCCATGAGAGATGAGTTTGCATGAGGACATGCAAGTATTTTAGTTGGGGGAGATGTTGGGTGCTAGTTTTGTACATTTTTCCTACACTTATCTTCCTTATTTTGCCTCATAACCATAACCAATGGGAGAATCTTTACCCCTTTTTCCTACCCTTTTACTCTAACTTGTGTTGTTTCCCCTTGCTTTCGTTACTTTTTCAATTCACCAATTATTATGATATATCATACCTTTTTATGACTAATTGATGGTGAATGTTTGGAAAATATCGATGGTCTTTGTGTTATCTTTTCATATATCATTTATGTTAAACACGCATGGTAAATACACATGACAATAAACAGAAAAGGAGAAAGAGATGAAGGATAAGCGTGAGATGCTTTACTATTAACCATAGATGTGATTTTATAGTACATTAGATGTGACCCTTGGATTTCGCATTCCTGCTCACTGTACATTTCAGTGTATTAATTTACTGACTATTAGAAATTCAATCCCTCCTAAAGAAGCATTATTTTTGCAGCTAGCTCTGTTTCTGGGTACACTTTGTTGCAGTTGCAGTTACCACAGGGATGCGCCTCCCCTAAGTTCCACGGATTTGCGATGATATGTGACGGGTTTCGCGCGGTGGAGTGGTAATGCTGTTGGAGAAGAGAGTGCATGACGATCAACCATTGTTTTCCCACTACCGCCACCCCGCTCCTTCTTGGTGCGAACCAAAGACATTTTCTTGGTTTTGTCTATCTTTCCCTCCTCTCCTAGTATTCAAAATGGATTGGATGTTCGGAGCTCTGCAATAGGCATGGAACCTGATCGTAATGGACCCCAACTTCGTTGTGATGAAAATATGGACTTTGATGATCAGGAAAACAATCTAGAGAGGTTTTGTCATCCAATGCAGAAAAGGTCATAGATTTCTCAATACCAGTGATTCTAAGCTATATATTAGAAGCACAGTCTTAGAAGTCTCAGTATTGTCAATATCCAACATGTCCTTAGTCTTCTTAAGCTCAGAGGCAATCTGATTCACTCTCCCCTCCAAGAAAAAAACAAGTCGTTCACGCAACGTACTGGGAAAATTATTAACCTCTATGTTACTTAAACCCTCCAACTCTCGAAATCCTAATATTTCACCTCTCCCATAGTCTGCACTCCACATGCAGTCCTATCGACCTCCCCATGCTGCCATTACAGTCCATCCCTCCGTCACACTGCCCCTTGCACCTCAACCTCCTCCCTACCATTGTGTCGGCCTCCCTCTCGCTCCCACTGTCCACCGCTCTTCACACACCTCTTGACCTCTCGATTTCTCACCTCCCTGCGCGCCTGCCCTCCCGCCTGCTTTCCCACCTCCCCGCTCATAGCTCCACCTCTTGCCTGCCCGCCCATTTCACCTTCCCCTCCCTCACAACGCACACCCTCACCTGCGGCCTTCCCTCACCGCACTCCCCATCCCTCTGCTCACTACACTCCCCACCTGCTCATTGCACTCCCCATCCCCACCCTCGCCCCTCACTTCTCACTCCCCATCCCCACCCTCCCCACCCACTCACTGCACTCCCCATCCCCACCCTCCCTTACGCGTAGTCCCTCTCCCCATCTTGACGCTTCCCCTCCCCTATGCGCAGTCCCTCTCCTCTCTGCCTTCACCCTTCCCCCTCAACGCACACTCCCACAACATCCTCTCACTCCCACTTCTCGGCCCCTCATGACCCCTCGGCCCCCTGCCGCTACTTTACTGGTCGGCTTCCCTCCCCCAAGTAAATACCTCCCCACCATCCCCCAACTAATACCTTTCCCACTTCTTCCCTCCCCCATCAAATACCTTCCCCAAATACACCCTCCCTCACATAACACCTCTGATTTTTTTTCCCAATTTTTTTTACAGATTTTATTTGCATAATTGCAACCAGAATTGAGTTTTGCGGAGTTAGCTCGGTGAAGATTAAATTTATGAAAAAAAATGCCATGGGAAATGAAGCGTCATGCGGAAGCGTCGTGGACCATGCGAGTGAAGTAGATGAGTTTCCCCACATTGGGATATGAGAATTGGTAGCTGGCTATTTATTTTCCTGTTCCAGTGGTGATTCATAATACACAACCATTCTATTTAGTGAGCAGTCGTACGTGCTTTGAGAAATCAATGTGTGAAGTGAATTCAGCAAACTTTGGACACCATTGGTCCATGTTTCCAATTCTTCCCATTCATTAAAGAAGGGATACAAATAGTTTAGTTGTATGAAGCGGTGAGTATTGCTCATTGGAGGTTCATTCTTTGCAAATTAGATTTGTTGGTGTAAAACAGTTCTTTGAAGAAGAGAGAAATCATTTGCCTTAAAGGGTTATTGCACAGTGGTTTTTGTTGCACATTTACAAAATATTTTGCAGTGACATTGTATTGTACTGACATTGTGAGTGGTATTGCTTCTTAGTTCATAGTTGCAGTCAGTGTTTGAAGTGTAACTTTGATTTGTTAAGAAAAATGGCTAAAATCAATGATGCATTAGAGTTGTTGCATAACCTCATTCATTCCACTGTTCATGATATGGTAAAAATAAGCAAGAACGCTCTTTTTAATATTCAAACTTGCTTGCAAGATGCAGAAGACAAGATTGAGTTTTTGCAGTTGGAGTCTCAGCTCCAGCAAGATAAACTTCAACAAAAGAGTCATCATCCTGAACCTGTTTCTGTTCAAAAAATTGAGAGGGACTCCCATCAGCAGCAAGAATATAAAGTTGCAGTCGATTCACATTCAGTTCCTTGTACAAGAGCAGATTTACATGCACATGCAGTAGCTCAGTCTGCACTTCCCAAGCCCATCATCAGACCTTGGGAAGAGCTTGTCCACAACAAGCACAAAACTAGTCTTGGATATGAAAATGATGTGTCCTTTCATATTCCGGACTACTCCAAGCCCATCAAATTTCAGAGTTCCGGATTTATTTATGACAGGTCACCTTCAGCTATTCCATATCCTGCTCCTCTTCCATAACAACAACAAAAAATTGCAAAATGCCAACACTGTGATCGCGTTGGCCATAAGAAAGATCACTGTTTTGATCTTCACCCATGCAAGCACTGTGGTCGGCACACCCATTCTTCACACAGATGCTTCAAAAACAAGCCTCGTGCAAGAACAAAGATCCATCTTGGATGGATCGCTTCTTGGCAATGGGCCTCAATAGCCAAGAAGATGTTTAAGTCACATGTCAGAACTTGTTCTAGAATATTGAACAATATTGCAATTGGGTTTTCGCCATCATCTCACCTTGTACCTGACAGGGGGGGAAATGGTGGTCATATACAAGCTTCGAAGCCACAACAAGCGAGCCTGAGCCACAATCTCTCATTCCAGATTCAGAGTTGTAGCCATAGACACACCAGTTCAAGCGAGCCTGAGCCACAATTCATCATTCCAGATTCAGAGTTGTAGCTAGAGACACGGATGCCCATGAGCATGCCTTTGGTTGGTGGAAAGCCTTAAACCATCTGTGTGAGGTTCATATTCTTCCTCTTCAAATAATTCAAAGCACTTCCTCTAGTAGAAGACTTTAGCTTCTTGCCAACCTTGGTAGAGTTCCGGGAAATGCATCAAGCATTCCAGTGTTGGTGGTGTTACACTAAAAAATTTCATCTTGACATTCTACTATGTGTATGAGCTCATTATAACTCATACTTCTCCCTTTGCAAGTCTAACATATCAGTTCCTCATATCAAGCCTTGAAAATCAGAGAAAAGTTCCTAAAAATCTCCTAAACTTTGGTGTCGCACTTTCTCTCTATCTTGCCTGCGGTCCCGCACCTAATGTTCAGCTCTCTTGCGTACCTGAATGCACTTTATCTGTGTTAAAGGTGTGGACCCCTATAAGATCAAAAAGGTGCAAGTAAATTATAAAAAGCTCAATAAAAGTAAATTCTAGAAGCCTCTAGAAGGAATCTTGCGGTGGCAGAACCACTCTTATGAGGTGCATGTATCCCTTACCTTATGGAGCTAACCCCTTGATGTGAGGAGCTTATCCCTTTGAAGGAGGATTCTATCCCTTCATAGTTGGAACAGAAAACCTCCTCTTTTCCACTATAAAAAGAGGCATTGGGTAGCCTCAAAGGGAGGTCAAGCTTAAGAAGATTTGAGGTTAAGTGCTGTTGAGATTTAGACTCAGTTGACTAAGAATTTTGTGAGGAGAGATTACATACCTCTACTTGTCTTGGTTGGAGGAGTGCAGAGCTTATCAAAGTAGAGGATATTCCTGCTTCGGACCCCGGGAAGGCCTGTGCAACATCAAGGCTCAGGTTGTAAGGTTTTCCTTCTTTTGAATTTAATAAAAATATACTCATTTTTCTCAATAAGCTTTCAGTTTATGGTTTATTTCGTAGATTCCTTGATCACTATGATAAGCATGGTTGATGATGATGTCTATACAGGTTCTATGTAATATTTTGCTTGTTTGTGACTGCAGGCTTTTGAGGAAAACTCCTTCAAGTGCACGAGGGACAACAATGACTTCAAACAAGCGCTGGACATACGGTAAGTCTTTTACACCTCTATAGAGCTTTTGTAAACCTTACATGCTTAGAGAAAGATTAGTCTATTTGGCTGTTTGTTGCTAGATACTTTTAGTACTAGGGAGATCGGTCTTGTCCGCAAGAACAATTTATCCGACCAACAAATTGGCGACTCCACTGGGGAAAGAACTTGTTGTTTTTGGTTCTCCTTTATTTTGATTTGAGGGAAAGTTTTTCCTGATTTTTGATTGATATGGATATTTTCCTGGGTAGATTAGGTTTTCTTTGTTTTTGAAAATTTTGAAATCTTTTATGTTTTTCTTTAACTTTTCTGGGGACCGCACTTTGTTCTTTTGCACAGTGCGGGCAGTTTCGCACTTTCCTTAAGTTAATAGTGCGGGACCGCACCTGTTACTTCTGGGAGCCTGCGGACCTTGTTAAAATTTTGGAAAACTTCTAGATTTATTTTTTTAGTTTAGTTTAGATTTGATTTAGGATTCTTAGCATCTACCCATATTTGTATTTTTTTGTCAAAAATCTCTTGTTTCTGAATTTCTTTCAGCAATTCTTCATCTCATCAATCTCCGTTAATTGGGTGTTTTGAGTCTCTTTTTTGAGAAATTATTAATTTGATCCTTTGGTCATTACTTGGAGGTTTGTCTCAGTCTTTTCACAATTTTGCATTTTTTCTGTTTTTTTTTTTGCAAAAAAAATTCCCTCTCATTCGCCGGGGTGGGGGGGCTAAATTGTGTATGAGTATTAATCGCCTTTGAGTGTTTTTTGATCTTTGGAACTCTCACCCGATTTTCTTGACTTGCACTTGATTGGTTCTTAGATTACATTAGAATCATCTTGTGTTTGATAATTCTCTTGCATAGATTACATTTGCATAGTTAGAATTCTCATTTTCAAAATATGAATGAAAAATGTGCATAGATTACATTTGCATACTTTTCAAGTGAATTGTGCATAGATTACAATTGCATAGTTTACATTCTGAAAAAATCAATTGTAGATTTAGATCAATTTTCTTTGATTTGAATTTAGAAGTTTTTATGCTTGTTTTAAAAACAAAAAAATATAAAAATTGTTTTGGGATTGATTTGCATTAGTTTTTCTTGATGAAATTAGTGCATTAGAGAATTTGTTATATTTTCTCTTAGTGATCAATTTTTTACATTGTTGGAGAAGTGAATGGAAACTCTCTCCTTACTTTAGTTAGGATTAAATCAATTGAAGATTAAATTATCATAAATGATTTCTGCATTATTCGGTTTTAGATTAGGGTCATAACACCATTGGTTTCATATCCATTTACCCTTTTGAGTAATAACAGCCTAAATAACATAGCGCTTAATTAAAATTCATCTAGTAAATTTTACATTTCTAGGGCTCTTATCACCAACATAGCTTAGGCTAGTATCTTGGAGTAGGTAGTAGTTAACTCTCCAAGATAACAAAAACAAACAAGTAGATAAATCTTGTGGTAGGAAATAAATCCAATTGTAATTGGTACAATCTGGGAAGCTTCTCTTAAAGAAGTCAATCACGAGATCATGCCCGACCCTTTGAGATAATCAATTCTATTTCATTGGGGAAGATAGAAGATTTTGCGCGCATTAAAAACGGTAAACCTCGGATTAACCATTGTCGAGGAGCCAGGGGTCACTTGTCGGTAAACCTCGGATTGACCATGTCGAGGAACCTTCAAGGGGATTGAGCTTTGTTACTCTGCCCTTGTGCGTGAGATCGGATCGTAGACTGTTCCCCCAGTTGTATTTGTTACCGTTGGTAACCTTAGTGTCCATAAACTTAAGATTATTTCCTAAGGTGACGGTGAAGGAAAGATCTCACTGTACCTGGAGCAGACATCAACTAGACTCACTTGGACTCTCTGGGGGGTTCTCTTCACTCGAGATGGTTTTGTGAAGAAACTTATTGCATTTGCAGTCTGTTTCATTAATGAGTTGTTAGGGTAGCGATTTCCAGCGCCTTTACATGTGTCAAATCACGGTTGGATTTCTCACCAATAATGTTTTAGATGCGAGGAAGTTACTATTTTTGTGGTTGACTCCTAGATTTGATAGTAGTGTTGTTTGTTGTTTTACTTTTTAAAGTTATAGGTGTGAATTGAATTTTAATTTCAAGTTTAAATTGTTAATAAAATTCAAGTTGAGACTCTCGTCACTTATTTGTTCGAGATTTAGCAGCGAGAGTCCCTCTTAGCGAGAATCTAATTATACTTTGTAAGCTGCGGAAATGTTGGTCCTCCTTATATGGCTACATTGTCATTACCTGGATTTACAATAGGTTTACCGATATGGTTATTTTCAACTTCGTTGGTCCCGAATACTCCAATTGTTCCACCTCAACCGGATGCTTCACCTCAACAGAGTTCACCATCTCAACATCACCAACCTTCTGTTGGCCCTTTACTTTCTTCACCTAATATTTCTTCCTCCATTTCTTCCTCTTCACTTGGTAAAAGCCTTGACGCTAGTAACCAGGTGGTGAAGAAGAATAAAGGGAAGAAGAAGAAGAAGAAGAAGCAAGATAAGAAAGAAGTCAACCAACCAACCATGGCTGTAAGTGTTAGTTGTGTTGAGGAAACCTCCAACATGCTACGTAAACCCAAATACGCTTGTAGGCTTTGTAAGGGTGACCACTTCCTTATCAATTGTCCTGGTATTCCCAAGGTCTTGGAAGTATGGTCAGAAAAATCTCATCAACTTTCTGTTGATCCATCAACCAGTGATAGTAAGGTTCCTGGGAAAAAGGGTAAAGTTAGGTTTCCTTGTAAGTTATGCAAGGGGAGTCATCAAACTCACATGGATGAAGCCTCAAAATTTTTGGAAAACCTTACTATTCTACAACAAGAATTTCCAATTGGTTACCGTAAACTTTCTCCCAACCTACCGTCAACTGACGGAGTGATTGATCTAATTTCAAGTACAGTCGATCCCACTCTTCCATTGGAGAGTGAAACTCATATCACTCAGGTTGATGATCCATTAGTTGATCAAGTGGTCGATTCAATTTCACATTTGGTCGGTCCCATTCTCCCTGTAGAGAGTGAACTTCATACTGCTCAGGGTCTTCTTGTTACATCAGATTCTTCTACGCCGGGGGGCATTTCACCTGTTTCTACAAAACCCCCTGCAAGTACTGAGGTCTTTTCCTTTCATTGGAATAGTCTGACAGAACCTCGTCTTCCTTCCTCTATCCCTTTCCAAATCATTGTGAATTTTGGTGGTAGGGACATACACCGCACACAGGTAGATGAAGGTGCTTCTGTTAGTATTTTATCCTCAACTGTTTGGAAAGCTTTGGGTTCCCCTCAGCTTGTGCCTATTACGGAGAATCTGAAAGCTTTTAACAGAACCATTAGTGAGCCTTTAGGTATCCTTCCTAAGTTCTCTATTACTTTGGAAGGTAAAACTATCTGTATTGATCTTATGGTAGTTCGAGGCCCCTTAGATTTTAATTTACTCCTTGGGCGAGACTATGTTTATGCAATGAAAGTTGTCATATCGACACTCTTTCGTGTGATGTCTTTCCCTCACAATGGAAATATTGTGATTGTAGACCAGCTTTCGTTCCCTAGTCTTGATTCTACTACCAATAATCCGACATCCCTGAATGTTCCTCATACGCAAGTGGTATCTACCCCGCCATGGGTTAATTATGTGGCAACTAGTCCCACTTTTTCAGTTACCGATGTAAGTGAACCTTTCACTGTTTGCTCGTCTTCCTTTGACTTAGATCCGGTAATTGACATGGAGAACTCTATGGGATTATTTGAATGCGATGTTCTTATCCCTTTTGAGTCCCTTGACATGTGTTCCTTCCAGGGAATTGTTCTTCCATCCGATGAAGAACTCTTGGAAGCCATGATCAAGGTGTGTCCATCGACATGTGTTTCTTCCAGTTGGAAGCAATGAATCAGTGACTCTGAGGATGGTTCCTTTTCCTGTGCCAACCTCGTTAAAAAATGAAATAGGTGTCTCCGAGGATAGTTCCTTTTACTGTGTCAACCTCGTTAAAAAATGAATCAGTGAGTCCGAGGAAATTTCCTTTTACTGTGTCAACCTCATTAAAAAAATAAATCAGTAGATACGAGGATAGTTTCTTTTACTGTGTCAACCTCGTTAAAAAATGAAACATTTAGGTATGAGGAAAGTTCCTTTTACTGTGTCAACCTCGTTAAAAATGAATCAGTGTATCATGAGGATGGTTCTTGTTACTGAGTCAACCTCATTAAAAAATGAATCAGGTACGAGGAAAGTTCCTTTTCATGTGCCAACCTCGTTAAAAAATGAAACATGTGTCTCTGAGGAGAGTTCCTTTTACTGTGTCAAACTCGTTAAAAAATGAATTAGTCGGCGATGAGGACAATTCTTTTCCTGTGTCAACTTCATTAAAAAATGAATTAGTAGGTAAATTGTAGAGAGAAGATTAATAGATTAGAAATAAGTAGTTTCTGAGGAAAGTTCCTTTTACTGTGTCAACCTCGTCAAAAATGAATCAGTGTATGAAAAGGAAAGTTCCTTTTACTGTGTCAACCTCGTTAAAAAATGAATCAGTGAGTGAGGATAGTTCCTTTTACTGTGTCAACCTCGTTAAAAAATGAAACAAGTCTGCTGAGGATAGCTCTTTTCTTATGTCAGCCTCATTAAAAAATGAATCAGTAGGTTATATAGGTAGATTGTAGAGAGTAGATTTGAGGACAGTTCTTTTACTGTGTCAACCTCGTTAAAAAATGAAACACGTTGCCATGAGCATAGTTCTTTTCCTGTGTCAAGATCGTTAAAAAATGAAACAAATCCTCCCCTAATTGAGTCGAGTCTTTGACTAGATCTCGTAAATGTTAAGTCATATTTAGGTTAGTTATTTCAATTTTTTGCATAATTTTCTTACATTTTTAGGTCGGGTCTTTCATATGATCTCGTAAATGAACCTTCATTCCATCCAGCTATTTATTACCAGTGTACTTAGTTGAATGAAATGAAGCTGGTGGGGCATGCGCTCTAGCAGTTAGGCTTAGGGGGCATCAAGCACAATTTTCTCTATGTTTCAAGCTTGTGCAAAAATGAAACCACTCTGAAGCATAGTTTTTCTCTGTTTCAAGATTTTGTAAAAATGAAACCTATCTTGAGTCGATTTCGGTTATTATTTTCAAGACTTGTTAAACTCATGAAAATCCCAAGTTTATTTTGCTATCTTTCATTCTCGTAAAACACATGAAAATGCCAAGTTCTTTCTGTCTTTTCCTGCTCGTAAATTAAATTGAAAGTCGGCCATATGAGTACTTTTTTATCCCTTTTTCGAACTCGTTAAAACTTATGAAAAAGCGAAACCATGGAGTCCTCTTCTTAGCCCTTTTCAGAGTCTCTAAAAATGAAAATATTACCGAGTACTTGACTATTCGAACTCGTTAAAGTAAATGAACGGTCGTCCCTTCAGTATAAGTTTACCACTTTTACGGATTGAAATGGACTATTTACGAAAAAGGTATATGTTGACTAATTACGGTTAATAGAGTTCTCTCCCGCATTATTTTATCCTTTTTCGGGCTCGAGAGAATAAATTTACGAAAAAGTACACCCATGGAGTTTTCTTAAGTTTTTTCTTCTGACTCCCTAAAATTGAAAAACACCGAGTTTCTCCTATACTGGACTCGTTAAAATTTAACAGTAAAGGACCTGTTCAATTTTAAACAAGAACGAACCACTCCTTCTTAGGGTTCTAATCTTAAACTAAGTTGGACTCATCCGAAGGATGAGCTTATAAACAAGCAAATGTTATCCTCCTCAAGCTTGTAAAAAATAAAGAGGAACTTGCCATAAATGGTGGGGGAAAAGAGAGAAAAATGAACCTGTTTGTTACATTTTGATTATTCGGAAAACCGTTAACCACTCTTGAACACGACACTTTTTGTTCACCTGGGTTGGGAAATCCTTTTCCTAACAGTTAATCAAACCATATTGAAAGTCTTCAGCTGGTTTCTGGGTATTAGCTTTAGGTCAATTGTCACCAAACCATCTGCAATGTCGTTATGTTTTCAAGAGGACAGTTCAAACAAACCATTCATTTGCGAAATATTTGTCTTCCATTTTGACCATCCCTGAGTCAGTCCTTGCCAATATATTTCTTCAAAACTTAATCTATGTTTTCGTGTTGTGGGCTTGCCTACGACAAATCGATTTCTATCGACGACAGCTCATTATCTAGGAAGTTGATCTAGAAATCGTCAGTACCTTGAAATCTGCATGCCTCAATGGCAGGTTTCTTGCCTTCGACGATAGGTTGCATCATTGACCTTCGATCGAATGATTCCGTGACATGTTCGACTTCAGCTCATTCATTCACATTTCATGGATTGTACTAATTACTTTGAGAGCCATTGACATTACTGGTGGTTTCTCTCACACTTGTTAACAGTTCGCATCATTGACTGGTAATCAAGTGGTTTCTACCATGTTTGACTTCAACACATTTAATCGCATGGATAGAATCGTACTAGTTCGAGAAACGGAAATCAAGACCCTGGATCTAGTTTCTACCATCCAGGCTGCGAGGAATTTTGTTATTCATTTATGTAGTAGACTATTCATTACAGATGGCTACATCCATGCTGTGTCTACGCTATTGATGTAATATTAAAATCTTTTCTGTATCAGAACAAGTTTAGTTAGTTTTTTATCTGAGTATGGGAATGCCTACCTCAGCGATGATATGATTACACATATATATTTTTTTCATTGAATGTTTTTACAGGTTCTGACTGGGGTGTCCACAGGATGATCCTTGAAATGATAAAGTACTTCACTCTTCATATATGACAGACTTCATCTTCATCTATTCCAGACTTCGTACTTTAGGGGGCAATCTGTTACACTAAAAAATGTCACCTTGACATTCTGCTAACTGTATGAGCTCATTAACACTCATGCATACCTCCTCTGCAAGTCTTACAACCTTTAATCCTCATGTTAAGCCCTAAAAATATCTGAAACTTTGGGTACGCAGGTAACATGAGGCCTGCCTGTGTTCCTAGCTTGGGTACGCAGGTAATACACTGCTTACCTGCGTTCTAGAACACATTTTTCCTTTGCAATGCCTGCGTACCCTCCTCAAAGTAAAAAAGGCGAGAAAGTAAAGTAAAAAAAGTGGTTTGAGGTCAATTCTAGAAGGTTCTAGATGAGAATTTTTGGGGATGAGTACGCTTTGATAAGGTGCATGTATCCCTCACCTTAAGGAACTAATCCCTTGATGTGAGGAGTATATCCCTTTGAAGGAGGATTCTATCCCTTCAAAGGTGGAATCCTAACCTCCTCATCTGCTCTATAAAAGGAGGCATTGGGTAGCCTCAAATGGTTAGATTTTGGAGATTGAGAATTGGAGTTCAAGCTTTATGGGTGATTGAGTTGAAGTGTTGTTGAGATTTAGACTTCTTTCTGCTGAGCTTTTGAGAGGAAAGATCACATACCTCTTTATGCTCCTGAAGGAAGAGTGCAAGACTTATCAAAGTAGAGGAGACTCCTGCTTCAGACCCCGGGAAGGCCTTTCGAACATCAAGGCTAAGGTTGTAAGGTTCTTCTGTTATTTTTAAGATTAATACAATCAAGTTTTTTTTTTCTCAATAAATTGTCGTTCGATTATTTATTTCAATAAGCTGTCGTTTGATCGTTTATTTCATAGATTCCTTAATCACTATGATAGGTATGTTTTACGATTATTTGTTATACAGGTGCTATTAATATTTTCTTGCTTGTGATTGCAGGTTGACAAAAGAACTCTTGTTGCGACGGAAGGATTCTTGTTGCGACGAAAGAACTCTTGTTGCGACGGAAGAACTATTGTTGCGACGGAAGCACTACAACTGCAAATAAGAATTTGGATCTAAAGTAGGATCGACACCTTTATAACATTTATTTGTAAAACGAATATATTTAGAGAAAGACAAACTTAGTTGTTCGTTTGTTGCTAGATTGTATTTTGACACTAGGGAGATCGGTCTTGTCGGTTTAGTGTAACAGGTGGTCATCCTTAAACCATCACAGGTTGTAGACCTCTCTTCTTCTAGGTTTAAGGTCTCCCTCTTCAAATATGAGGGACACTTCCTCTAGCAGAAGCCCTTAGCTTCTTGCCAGATTTGGAAGAGTTCCGGGAACTACAATAAGTGTTGCGTTCTAGTGTTGGTGGTCATCCTTAAACCACCTCTTTATGCCAACATTTCAGAGATATGATTCAGCCTAAGTGCTGCCATGCATACTTTTCAGATTTGCATTGCAACTCTCTTCCCGGACTCACACATACCCCTTCAGATTAAGGGGGGGAATGTTGGACACCTAATCCTCTATGGGTAGGTGTGGAAGGAGAACAGTCACAAAGGAGTCCAAGTGACCTTGGAAGATGAATCCAAGAGTCACATTAATGTAATATAAATGTACATCTATGAGTAATAGAAACACAACGAATGCCTATCTTTCCTATGTGTGTGTTTACTTTTCTCGCCCACCATGTGTGTGTTTAACAATTTATAGCACCAAAGGTATCGAGCACGAAGTCCACAGGAGCAATTAAGAGGGTATTGTTACAACAAATCTATGCTGTTACACCTTGTTGTTACAGAACCGTCGACAAACTGTTGTTACACTCTGTCGTTACAGACTCGTCGGCGAACTGCTGATATAGTTGTACCGTTGACTGATCTCATCAATAATTGTTGTTGATCTGTCCTCTGGTCATTACAGTACAGCTGTGATTCCATTATGATAGCTGTAGAAGTTGTTTAAGCATTGTATTTTTGGGATAACAGCCTAAGGGCGGTTTCGATTGGAATATTTTATTTTTTCTAGTCATAACTTTATTAGGAAGTGGTTATAACTATATGTGTTCTATTTTTATCATCATGAGAATCATAAGATTCTCATGACTAATCTATTCTTGGATTTTCTGATATAACCACTATATAGTTATCGGCCCTAGAGGTCGAGAGGTTAGCGGAGAACAACATTATATTGGCTCTGTAATTGTGTTCATATTAATATAAATTATCATGTTATTTCTATTACATGCATTATTCTATTTAGTTTTCGTTAAAAGTTCTTTCTCTACCTGCGCCCTGCTATGGAGGAAGGTCCCTCCTCTTTAGCAGGGATTGCAGCGATTAAAGTAGTTGTGTGTGTGTGTGTAATTGTATTTCAGTTTATATATCAATAGAGTGTTGTTGCTGTTGTTCAACTGAGAATATATCTGCTTCGATTTCAATACTTTATATGTTGTTACACATATGATACTAGAGACACCAGTTGGGTACTTGTTGTGTGGCAAGCTAGACAGATCAATTGAAGTGTGATTTCAGTCTTGTAGATCCTTTTATTTCTGCATGAGTGATTTATTTCTAACATTTACTTCAACAACAATTTATTTTCTTTGGAATTGCTTCTGGTTGGTGTATCGGCACAGACAATGCAACTGTCACTGGAATAAAAAAACGTCCCTGGATTGATAATTAAATGTGTGTTGTTCAATCATTTAAAAATTATTTATATAGCCCAACACTAGGTATTATCATCTCTTGGTGGCTCTCACTATTATGTTACTTTTATTGATGATGCAACTAGAAAAACCTAGATTTATTGTATTCAGAATAAATCTGATGCATTTGATACTTTCAAGAAATGGAAATCTTTGGTTGAAAATGAGGCAGGAAATAAGTTGAAGTGTTTGAGATCAGACAATAGAGGTGAATACTACAACAAATAGTTTGGTAACTATTTAGAGCATAGAATTCATAGAGAGAAGAAAATTCTAGGAACACCACAGGAAAATGGTGTGTCAGAAAAGATGAACATGACAACAATGGAGCGTGCAAGGTGCATGAGATTACATGTACAATTTCCCTTATAATTTTGGGCAAATGTTTTAGATATTGTTGCTTATCTAATAAAGAAAGGGCCTTCAAGTTTCTTGGATGGTGGTATTCCTGAGGAGGCATGGTTAGGTATAAAGGTAAACTACTCATTTTTAAAGACTTTCAGTTGTGAAGCCTTTGTCCACATTAATAAAGGAAATAGAACAAAGCTTGAGGCAAATCAAAGAAATGTGCCTTTATTGGATATGGTGTTAATGATTTTGGTGATCACTTATACGATTATGAAAATAACAAAATCATTAGGAGTATCGATGTCATATTCAATGAAAACGTTTGGTATAAGGATCAGATGTAGGAAAAGATATAGGAAAAGGAAAAAAAAGAATACAAAGTGCTTGATGAGATCATAGAAAAAGTAAAGGTGCCTGAAAATTATAATGATCAACAGCCACGACAACAACAACAATAGACACCTCGAACACCTGAAAGTGGTGTTAGAAGATCTTCCAAGATAAGTAGACCCCCCGAAAGATACTCTCCTTCATTATATTATGTATTGTTAACTGATTCTGGTGAACTAGAAACATATGAAGAAGCAATGCATGTATACACCAAGAATAAGTGGAAGAAATCCATGGAAGAAGAGATGGACTACTTGATGCATAACCAGACTTGGGACTTAGTCAAGTTGCCTACAAGTAAAACCACATTGCAAAACAAATGGGTTTACAAGTTGAAGGAAGAAGATGGAGGTAAATAGAGGTGTAAGGATAGACTTGTGGTGAAGGGGTTTGCACAAAATAAATGTATAGAATTTGTTGAAATATTTTCTCCTATTGCTAAAATGACGTCAATTAGAACTATTTAAAGTCTAGTGGTAGCAGAATATTTTCATCTTGAGCAGTAAGATGTAAAGACAACCTTTCTCCATATGGATTTGGAGGAAGAAATATATATGTAGCAGCCACAAGGGTATCTAGAGCAATAATCTGTAAAGACAACCTTTCTCCATAGGGATTTGGAGGAAGAAATATATATGTAGTAGCCACAAGGGTATGAGGTTAAAGGGAAGGATAAATTAGTGTGCAAATTGAAGAAGAGCCTCTATGGCTCAAAATAGGCTCTAAGGCAATGGTATCTAAAATTTGATAGGTTTATGTCTAAACAAGGTTATACTAGATGTCAGTCTGACCATTGTGTTTATCTTAAAAAGAAAAATGATGGCAACTATATTATATTGCTATTGTATGTAGATGACATGCTTGTTTCGAGGTCTAACATGCAAGAAATAAATGTTCTCAAAGGAAAACTAGCAAATTCATTTGCAATGAAGGATTTGGGTGTTGAAAAAGAAATATTTAGTATGAGAATAACCAGAGGCAGGGAAAATTGCAAATTAATATTGTCTTAGAGTGGGTACATAAAAAAGGTGTTGGGAAAGATTTAATATGCAGAATGCAAAACTAGTTAGTACACCTTTGGCTAGCCATTTCAAACTAAGTAAGAAAAGGCATCCCAAGACTTGGGAAGAAATGTATTATATGTGTAAAGTTCCATATGCATTCATAGTTGGAAGATTAATGTATGCAATGGTCTGCACAAGGCCTGATATTGCACATGCAGTGGGAGTTGTAAGCAACTATATGAACAATCCGAGAAAAGAGCATTGGATGGAAGTGTAGTGGATTCTCAGGTATTTGAGAGGTACCACAAATCAAGCATTATGCTTTGGTGGTTCGAACATTTCTCTACAAGGATATGTTGATGCAGATTGCTAGGTGATAGAGATAATAGGAGGAGCACCACATGATATGTGTTTACTGTAGGTGGAATAAGTGCCAGTTGGGTTTCAAAATTGCAAAACATTATTGCAGTTTCAACAACGAAAGTAAAGTATGTTGCTGCTACAAAGGCTAGTAAATAAATGATTTGGTTACAAAGGTTTATGGATGAATTGGGCAAGAAGCAGGAGATGGGCAGGTTATATAGTGACAACCAGAGTGCCATTCATCTTACAAATAAATCTCCATTTCATTCCAAGACTAAACATATACAACTCAAGTACCATTTCATATGGTTGTTTTTGGAAGATGGACAATTGAAGCTAGAAAAGATACACACTAGCCAGAATCCTGCAGATATGTTAACAAAAGTTATAACCAGGGAGAAACTGATATTCTGTTCAGTTTCAATTGTTCTTCAAGTATGATGATGAATATGAGAAACAACCAGTTCCAAGTGGTAGCATTGTCTAACAAATGAAGCAATGATGGAGTTGCTATAATCAATCTACAAATGGGAGATTGTTGGGTATGGAGCTTGATTATCGTATTGATTCATAGGCATTGTTTAATCTGGGTGCATACCCTAGGATGAATGTACACCCCTCCACGCAGGAGGGTGCAGAGGGGACTTTTCCCCCCCGCGGGGATCTGAGGGGGGACTGTCCCCCTGGCTAGGGGGTCCAGGGGCTAGCGAGTCCCCGAAGCTAAAAATAAATGAAAATTTGTCTTGTAAAATATTGTAATTTCATAGTCAATCTAGGTCGTTCATTAGGCGGATGATCTGACGGTAGAAGTTATGTTAATTTAGGGTTTTTTCCCTAGAAGGAAACCCCCAGTTTATATGAGGGAATTGCATTACAGTTGTGTATCATTGCTTTGAGAGAGAGAGAGAGAGAGGAGGAGGAGGAGGAGGAGGAGGAGGCTATGTGAAAGTGAAGAGGAAATTATAGTGAATTTTTTGTAGGTTGTATCTCTTCATTTTGTTGGATAATATAAAAGGAAGGACTAACTGTTTCTCCATGGATATAGCCCAATTGGGTGAATCACGTATATATGCGTCTCTCTTGTTTTATGTGTTTTTGTATTTTTGTTTTTGCAATATTTTATGTATTCATTGCTCTCTTAATTAATTTATAACATCTACATGATTAGACAACTAGAACTGTGTGCACCATTCCCCATGTTTGATTAGTGGGAAATATTGCATTATTTTGTGTCAGTTCTAGTTGCTACATGATTAGATAACTCCAACTAAGTGCACCATTCCCCATGTGTGATTAGTGGGAATTATTTATTGCACTGTTTTGTGCCTTGAAGCACCATATTTGTTTACACTTAAAAATATTTTCCTTCATAAAAAAAGGGTTAAAGTTGAGTAATAAATATTGTAATTCTTCTAGCCATCAAGTTGCCAAAGTGTTCCAACCATAAATTAGAGTGTCTATACTTGATTAGTTGTGTTTTCCATTTTTTTTGTTATGGATTGTCATTACTAATTAGTTGGAATTGTTACTATTTTGGAATCAATTATCTATGTAATGAATTGCTTGTCACTTATCTTAATTCATTGAGTTAGTTCGAGACTCCTTAATAACAATCTCACACCTTCCACTAGTATCAATGCACCTTGTGTCTCGAAATGATATACTACATGTCGAATCTAAGTGATGTAGAAACATCATAAAAGTAAGCATTCCTACTAGACTGATAATTGATGGAAATAACTTGCAGTGTTAAGTCAAGCACCAAGGATCTAGCTAGAAACTTTACAACATAAACTTCTAAACTTCAATGTCAACCAAACAAGAAGCATAAACACAAATTTTGATCAGCTAGTGTCCAAAATATAGATAAATTTTAACAAGATCAAAACTTCTTAATGCAATCTTGTGTTTGGCTTTGAATAATTAAAAACATATTTTAAGTTCTCCAATGCACTTCAAACAAGACTTGAGAGATATGTGAAGAAACAATATTAGAGAGGAAGAATATTTGAACCCTTCTTATTGCATGGCAATTTTTTGTCAAGTGTATACTTCTATGTGTTTATCCATTCTTTTTGGGTTTGCGTTGTTCTATGATTTTTAGTGTTTGTGGAACCAATTTACAAATGGCCTTGCTTTTACTTATTTTCATCACAAAAGATGGCACTTTATTATATTTATTTTATAGAATGTTATATATACATCTAAACCATAAAATCACAATGTTTAAGTTGTAGTCATTTGGAATATGTAGTTTCCTTATTTTTACATCTATAAATGATACATGATGTGTGTGTAATGTACATTTGGAAGTGAATTACTACACGCATTATTAAAAAGAACCAACTACTACACGCATTATTAATTATAAAACTCGTAAACAATGTGGTGGATTTATCAGTTGTGCTATTATCCTGCATACTGAAAATAATATGGTTGATTTTGGTTGAAGTGTTGATTCATAAAGAAGGCAATTGAATCATGCCATGTAATGGAGTATTCTTTAAAGTTTTGAAATGGATAAGCTATGTTATTTCTCATATGCCTGCCAACTTAATGAATGCGACCTATCAAAGTGAATAAGGTTACAGTGAATGAAATAAAGGAGGGTTTAGGGATCTGAATCTTTATATATTTGTTTGATTATTATTACATCTATCTTTTTGTTGCAATTTGTGGCAATGAAAAATTCAAACTGTAAACTAATGGTAACCGTACATACCAACAATAATGATACACTACCGACAATAAGAGTGCAATTAGAACTTCCATACACTCAATAGCATATGTGGGGAACTAGTGTTCGTACACGGTTGTTAACCGCCTCAATCTTGTAACTTACTATTAATGTTGTCACCTATGAAAGATTGCAACTGCAATAGTGTTTTAATGAGAACCGTGCATGTAATTTCATAAAATTTAGATCATTTAAATAGTTTACTTCTTATGGGAGGCCTTGGAAGCAACACAAGCTTGCTCATTTGAACCCTAAAGGGGACTTGTCAATTTCGGACTTGAGATTTTAGAGATTAAGGTACCCACCTTATTTTTGGGGAAATAGCACCAATGCACTCTATTATGTGGGTCTCCAATTGCAAATTGTTTAAGGATCACACTTGAGCTTGAGTTGGCTCCATTTAATTGATTTGTTCCGAGAATGAAAGTATTCTCTGGCAAATGAAAACCAAATGATCAACCAGTTTTTGGGTATCTCAACCTTCATAGAAGCATTCATTTCTTGTGATATTATGGTCGACATTGCTTTCACATTGTGATCGAATTTAATGGAAAAGCTAAATTAATTTCCTAGTGAGAAAGTTCTTGCATCAGGAATTAACATGCAAATTTTATGGTATTTACATCAAATCTCACGACCAAATTTTGATATGAGGAGGGGTATGTAATGCACCTTCCTAGATCTAGTTTGATAAGGATTATGAGGTTAGTTTAAGGATTTAAAATTGAATAAAAAGTTTAGCGGAAATGTTTATGATTTTGTTGTAGTGGAACATACTTGATTGGAAAGATACAATTGATAGTCTTAATTGTTGAATAGGGTAGTGTATGCCGATGATGAGGATTTATGGATCACTGTGTGTTCTCAGTGAGATGTCCGATTTTTCGGGTGAACACTTCACCCATCTCTAGGGATAGAAAGATTAATATGATGTGAATATTGCTATATCATGTGATGTAGGAGCATCCTTGGCCTCGGGAAATCCTCATCAACCAAAAACAAGTTTTTGTTGAGATAGTAATAAGTGTTGTTACTCTTATATATATACAATTTGATAACACACTTATTATGTTATTTGTTGATACACCCAATTGGTGGTTGCCGCTACCTTTTATCAAATAGATGGTTGCTCCCGAGTTGTTGTCAGTGCTAGGATCACATGTTGATACTCTTGCCGCGTGGAGTTGCCGATACATACAAAATTGGCAATTGGCTAGTTGCACTACTACAAGACAAACTCTTCTAAATGTGTTGCCAAAATGAGACGTAATTTAAGAATTTGGTTTGTCTGCATGTTCAGAGGAGGTGGATTGATTCAATTTTGGAATATGAAGAGGTCTACAATATGGGAAGCGATCTGTTTTAGTTGGAATGCAAAAATTCCAGCAGTGTAAGGATAAATTGTGAGAACAAGGAAGTAAAGGGGCCTGTTTCTTTTCACACTCAATTTTTTGCTTCTGCCTATCAGCTCTTGGACGTTTGGTTATTGGAATGTTGGTGTTGGTCGGCTACTACATGATTTTCAGAGACCATGACTAGCCGTTGTATGTGTTAGGAAGGTGTCTACTTTTTGTGTGTGGTGTTTTTGTGTAAAAACACGGTGATTTCAATCGATCTGAGGACGTTGTTATGCAACCTGAATTTTTTCTATAACAACACATTTGAATGAATAAAAATTTAAAATCCTTTTAGTTTTCTCATAAGCAGACTCAAATTATTCTCTTTGTTGTGTTCTGTGATTGCAACTCCCTCTTCCCACATCTACCCAAGTAACCAGCCAACCGGGGTAAAGATGTGACGAGAGGCTACTAATATAAGATTCAACATCCTAGATGACCTTAAGGAAGTGGAACTGACGGAAACACGACAAACACACCTTACACAACATCAACAACTCCTCCAAGAGGTAAATCACCCTCCCAGACCTCTGAAACTTGAAGGGGGATTAAATTTTGACCCTCTTGAGCCTTATCCGCGGACATATAAGGGAAAGGGAGCGGCTGTAGACACTTAGCCATGGGCTAGCCTTGGCAAGGTAGCAACCAGGGCCCCAAACAGTCAATTTCTGCCTATAGATCCGAGATTTGTGCCACATTTTCAACCCTTAAGCCCAAGTCACTGCCCATACTTCCTGTAACTTCAGGATATGATAAATTAAACATTAAAACAAATACATGGAATCAATCACATCATCAGGAACTCATCTGACCCCACCCAGCCATGAAAGACATTTCGTCAAACATGTAACAAACATTGCATCTACAGGTGTAAACAACATAATTAAACATGGGGGTCTAATACTTATCTGAGAATCACTAAGAAGCATTCCTCCCTTACATCATAAGCTGTAATACAATCTATTTGGCCATAGATACATTGTATATTCATTTACAGGAAAAAACATAGATAGAGCCATACATCATCACTGATAAAATACAAGCTTATAACCACCATAATAGCAACAGAAATACCATGGATATAACATCAATGAAATCCACATAATAACTAGTACATTTTCATACCAAATACCAAAGGTATGAGCTTCTCATTAATGATTGTAAAAACCAACCGGAGATGGGACTTCCATGTTCCACTCGAACATAGATTGGCTGAGCCAAATATCTCTTCAGCCAATCAACCCCGTGTCATATTCCAAGCATGAATGTGGGACTTAAACCGAAAGAACCAATTAGGGTATCCCGAGGCTATACCACCTCACCCTCATTAAATAGAAATAAGGCTTTACCATGATCTACAACCAATCACTAGGCCAACACAAGAATGGATACCACTGGATTTTCTCCGCCTAAATCGTGAGGAATTTTCCTGTCTCCTAGTCTCTCAGGATTTATCACAACCCATAGTTTGAATCAAGGGTCACTAGGCCCTAAACCAAGACATACTCTCTAGGGTTTACTGCAATCCCAAACCTGAGATTCCTAGGCCTGAAATGGAGAGTAAACCACCACCTCTCAGGCTTTATCGTAATCCAAACCTGAATTACTAGGCCCTAATCTGAGGCAACAAGTGAATCGGTTCTATAATCATTCATTCTATAACCAAAACATTAGAACACCACAACACCATGGCTATATGGAAATGGAAAGGCTAGGCTAAAAACACTTCCACACCTAGCAAAACCCATGCCAAGACAACAAAGAACCACGTGTAATACCATGCATGGCAAATATAGCAAAGAAAACACATTCAAATCGATACCTACCAAGAATCTTATTGTAGCTTCTTGATTCTTGCTCCTCCTTGCTTGCTTCCTCCTTTTTCCTGCTTTCTTGCCTTTCTTGCTCCAATGCCAAAATTCTCCAAAAAACTCTATCCAAGAGTGAGAGAGAGAGCTCCAAAAAATTCACTAACAAAAGGTTTTGAGCCAAAATCTTGACAAATAATTCTCATAAGCCTTTTTATAGAAGAGGCCTTTATTTTCTTCACTTTCCATTATTTTCCTTCAATTTACTGCTCACCTGCAACATGTGACCTTTCACCTTCCTTTCTTCTATTTTCCATTATGTTAATAAATAAATGTGCTAAAATTCCATTTTTCCTTTCCAAAACCTTAGCCATTGAATTTGCCAATTTCCTTAGCCATAATAAACCAAAGTGAACACCCACTAGGATGTTTTTCCCACCATTCAGCTTGGAATACATTTCCCATCAACCGTGGTTATTATTTTTGTCTTTATTGCATTTTACATGGAATTTTGACCGGGGTTGTTACATAATCCTCCCCCTTGGGGAACACCGTCCTTGGTGTTCAATGACACCTACAACCAACAAACAGTTGAAAATAAAACATACTGCCTAAGGATATTTATAACACAACTCGTTGTAGTATTTACAATGAATAACTTGCTCAAAAGAAAAAACCATCATGACAATCATACAATGTACCAGGGATTTATAACACATCTCATTACAATATTTACAATAGTATACACATATACACATTTTTTCAATAAAAAAATAAAAGGATACGAGACCTGTATCAACAACAAGGGAATCTAGAGGCTCACACCTCCACCCTCAAAATAGTCCAGGATTCACTTCTTTCCCAAGAAGTCCAAAATCCAATGTCAGAGCCAAAGCTGCATCTAATGTCCAGCGCTACAATCCTGCTCCAATGTACACTCCGTGGACAGTTACTAGCTCATTTTTCCAGGGTACACTCCCAATGTGCATCTGGTTTCATCTGGAAATGCTAATGACAAAAAAAAATCCATCCCTGACCTTCCCTTCTCTGATACATAGTCCCTTGGGAAATCAAGTCATTCCCTTCTGTGCAGTCACTCACCTTCCAAGTTCCCAGGCATCCCCTATCCCAAGCGATCCATCCCTTGGCAAGGCTTCCTCGCATCGAAAGGTCAAACAACTAAGGCATATACCTGCCTCAAAACCATCATACCGGTCATAGCATACTCATAGCAATCAATGGACACTATTGGGTACCAGTGTCCCACAATGGCCCTGATCCTGAAGTGCTTTACCAACATATTGTTGCCTGTTTCTATTCCTTTTGTTGTTGCTACTAATTATTGCAGTCAGTTTCAACCACCCAACCAGTCAGTTTCAACCACCCAACCAACCACATAATTCCTATTAGACTCAAAACAAATTGAAATAAACTCAAATCATACCTCATTGGTGGCTCGTCAATAAGGTACACTTTCAATCCTTTTCACTTCATGTCACACAAGTCAAACTAGTTGTTTGATCAAATCATCATGTATAAACATATCACATCTAGTTAGCTCAAAACAAAACCACCATATGTTGTCAAAATCATGAATTTCATGCGACCATAAACCAGAATCATAGATCACATGTAATCATCATAGACCATAATCATAGATCACATGTAATCATCATAGACCATAATCATAAATCACATGCATAATAAAACTGAAATAACCTATTTATACTTATCCTTCATCAATCCTTACTTCTGACTTTGTTCAATTGTACACAAACAGGATCGGTTGCCACACCCAGCAAGCACCCAATGCCCTTGCTTCTCTTTAATCACATACACATACACACATTGTACATCACAACCCGTACATCCACACAAGGCGTACAACACCACATAATACATACACCCACACATGATGTACAACACAACACAATACATACACATACAACCGGTGTACAACACAACACATACACCTACACCCAGTGTACAATACAACACAATACATACACCTACATCTAATGTACCACACATACACCTACACCCGGTGCTCCATACAACACAATACATATTCATATACATATATAGAGTACAACACGATGAATACACATGTCACGATACCACGACTACGCCACACACATATATAGTACCACATGCCTGCAACACAGCATGTACGACATGCACACAATACCACATGTATACCAATACCATATTCAAAACATGTACACAATACCACTTGTACACCACACTACCTACACAACGTGTGTACACCATCACATGTACACGACACCATCTACACAACGTGTACACAATGCCAAATGTACACCGTACCACCTGTACAATGTGTACATAATACCACATGTGCATGACATCACATGAACGACATGTACTGAACACCACATGTACATAGCGCTACATGCACGACATGTACACGGCACCACCTGCACACAGTGCCATTTTTACAACATGTACACAACACCACACACACACAACACCACATGTACAATCATGCGCACACCACCAAATTTACATAGCACCATATGTACATCACACACACAAAACCATATGTACATAACACTGCATATTCAACATGTACATAGCACCATACGTACACATCACCACAGATCCAACATGTACATAACACCATCTATACCTAGCACTACATATGCAATATACACACAACACCATATATACAACATGCATACAACATCATATGTACACAATACTGCATATGTTACATGTACACATCACCATAGGCACAATCACTAAATATACAACATGTGCAACATATACACAACAATAGCACTGTACATCCATAGACCACACATTGACCCCACAAGAAACCTTTCTTCTAGTGTCTTTCCACGATACATGCTTATCCTAGCATGCTGCAGATCACATTACTTTCACTTCGCTGATATACTCCTCAGCATTACCTGTCCATAACATAAACATATGCATAGTACAAGCATATAATATCAATTCATGTCCACATGATACTGACCTCATAGATATGTCAGAGTTACTCTTACCACTTGATTCCTCATAAGACCAAGAACCTCTTCATGCCATTCACCTGCATAAGAAACCATTCCTCCACAAGAATGATCCTTGAAAACCTGTCATACAGTGACATAGACACATACATACATACATACATATATATATATATATATAATAATTAGCATAAAAAAATCATGATATTTTCAGACAACGTCATACATGCATGTATATATACATATAAACCATCAACATAAAACCATCAAGTTCCATGATGACCTTGTCAATCAATGACATACATACATATATACATATATAAGCATCAACATAAGCAATCATGATCTCATCAGATAGCGACACACATACATACATATATAGACATCATCATAATTATGATCACAACATGATTACTAGATATCATAAGGTCTAGGTTGAGAGAAATTCCTTTATCCATGCACAATATTGAGAACAACAGTTCCCAACATAGCCAAGGAATCTGATTCTCAGATCCATTTATTTTACCTTTCTCATGACTGTCATGCCACCGTCCATTTACCACAATGGACTCATCCAATCCATCCAACTATTGTATTCTTACCTTTCGCTGCACTTACTCATGCACTGAGCTCCATCCGTATCTTGCATTAGCTGTTAGGTACCACACAGCTCTCCCCGAGCTCCATTAACTTTTCTCTTTTCCAACCAATTCCCAATACTCAAAGCATAAAAGGAAAGACAATAAACAAACAAGAGGAAAACCATGAAAACCAAAAGCAATATGACACCGCAACAAAATGGCATAGCTATGCACTAGACATAAACCAGACCGCAAATCAAGCTCACAAATCACAAAAAACCAAAAGTACAAGACTAGCAACAAACACCATGACTCAATCCCCCATGGTTTCCAATAATTCCAAAGGAAAGCTCAACCCGATCCTTCTTCAATATTTCATGGCATTCTCTTTTTCCATGCAATCCCCTACAACATACCGCCATAAACACGTAACTGTTAATGTATACTATAAACATACAATACACTAGTTACCTTGCCTTGTTGTGCCAAGCACGCTGACTTGTAGTTGAACACACATGTCAGCAATATGTACCAAAGATCAAGACAACATATCTATCAAATTTTACCAATACTAACAACCATTTCATAATCAACAATCAACTCACATTCATCGATCATAATACATAATGCTACAATTATCACCTACTTGCACTCAAGTATATACCAACTTCCTTAACGCATACGTGTTATTACAATCGTCTTAAAACAAGATCATTACTTCATGCAATATTACAGATACATATACTCATATCATGCGATTAGTCAAACACTCAAACTGGGGTGCCGTGGTGTCGACCATTGGGGTAAACATGTGACGATAGGATACTAATATAAGATTCAACCTCCTAGATGACTTTAAGGAAGTGGAACCGATGGAAACATGACAAACACACCTTACACAACATCAACAACACCTCGAGGAGGTAAATCACCCTCCCAGACCCCTGAAACTTGAAGGGGGACTGAATTTTGACCCTCTTCAGCCTTAGCCATGGGCATATATGGGAAATGGAGTGGCTATAGACCCTTATTCGTGGGATAGCCTTGGCAAGGTAGTGGTCAGGGCCCTAAACAATCAATTTTGTGCCTGCAGCTTCGATATTTGTGCCACATTTTCAGCCCCTGAGCCTAGGTCATTGCCCAAAACTTCTTAAAATTTCAGGAGAGGATAAATAACATTAAAAAAAATACATGGAAGAAATCACATAATCATGAACTCATCTGATCCCACCAAACCATGACATGCATTTCGTCAAACATGTCACAAACATTGCATCTACAGGTGTAAGCAACAGAATTAAACATGGGGGTCTAATACTTATATGAGAATCTCTAAGAAGCATTGATCTCTTAAATCATAAGCTGCAATACAGTCTATTCAACCATAGATACATTGTATATTCATTTACAGGAAAAAACATAGATACAACCATACATCATCACTGATAAAATACAAGCTTATAACCAACATAATAGCAACAAAAATACCATGGATATAACATCAATGAAATACACATATAATGAGTACATTTTCATACAAAATTCAAAAGGGATGAGCTTCTCACTAATGAGTGTAAAAACCAATCAAAGATGGGACTTCCACGTTCCACCTGACCATAGATTGGCTGAGCAAAATATCTCTTCAGCCAATCACCCCTGTGCCATATTCCAAGCATGAATGTGGGACTTAAACCAAAATAACCAACTAGAGCATCCCGAGGCTAAACCACCTCACCCTCATCAAATAGAAATCAGGCTTTACCATGATCTACACCCAATCACTAGGCCAACACAAGCATGGATATCACTGGATTCTCTCCGCCTAAACCGTGAGAAATTTTCCTGTCTCCTAGTCTCTTAGGATTTACTACAACCCACAGTTCGAAGGGGTCACTAGTCCCTAAACCGAGACATACTCTCCAAGATTTACATAAATCCAAAACCTGAGATTCCTAGGCCTGAATTGGAGAGTAAACCATGACCTTTCAGGATTTACAGCAATCCAAACCCAGATTAATAGGCCCTAAACTAAGGCAATAAGTGAACCAGTTCTATAATCATTCATAGATCCACCTCACTTAGTTTCGAATCCATCCAATAATCCAGCTAAACCAACATCTTAGAACACCATAACAACATGACTATCTGAAAATGGCAAGGCTATGCTGAAAACACTGTCACACCTCGAAAAACCCATGCCAAGACAGTAAAGAACCACATCCAATACCATGCATGCCAAATATAGCAAGGAAAATACACATGCAAATCGACACCTGCAAAGAATCTTGTTGTAGCTACTTGATTCCTGCTCCTCCTTGCTTCCTTCCTCCTTTTTCCCGCTTTCTTACTTTTCTTTCTCCAATGCCAAAATGCTCCAAAAAAAAAGTGTCCAAGAGAGAGAGAGAGACAGAGAGAGAATATTGAGAGGGCTCCAAAAAATGCATTGACAAAAGGTTTTGAGCCAAAAGCTTTCCAACTGATCCTCTGGAGCCTGTTTATAGGGCCTATATTTTCTTCCTTTTCCATTATTTTCCTTCAATTTCCTCCTCACATGAAACCTGTGACCTTTCACCTTCCTTTTCTCCTATTTTCTGTTATTTTCATAAGTAAATGTGCCAAAATGCCATTTTTCCTTTCCAAAAGCTTAGCCATTTCCTTTTCCAATTTCCTTAGCCATAATAAACCGAAGTGAACACCTGCTATGATGTTTTTCCCACCATTCAGCTTCGAATACGTGTCCCATCAACCGTGGTTATTTTTTTTGCCTTTATTACATTTTACATGGAATTTTCGTTAGGGTTGTTTCAATGATTTAGTAATTTGCATTAATTAAATTAGTAGCCAATTTCAATGGCCTCAATTGTGCACTCTATAAAAACGATGAAAATTATGTAGGTGCTATGAAATATACATAACTTGGACTGTATTAAGTGGTATCAGAGCGAGGTTCTTTTTGGGATTTTCACCTTGAATTTCTTCGTGTAACAATGTATCAAGAAACCTTATTGGTGGTTGCACAACAAAAGTGTTGAAGGTACAATTTGGGTCACAAAACCCGGGTTGAGGTATGTGGATGTTGGTGAGACATTTACAACTTGTAAGGATGCCACTGAGGAGAAGAGAAGTAGGATGACGAGGTGCAGGAAATTGAGAGCTAGAACAATTAAGACGAAGAATAGAAGAGTTGGAGCATAGAAGATATGGAGATGTAGAGGTAGATTTTGAGCCTAAAGAAGGAATAGATGAATAATAGGAGGTTGAGGAGAGAGACCCAACAATGAAGTTGATTTCATATTTGAGCAATAGAGGCAGTGTAAGAGTTGAAATTTCCTATTATGATGGCAATATGAGAGCTAATCTACTCATCAATTGGATTGGAGAACTTGAAAGATACTTCGAGTGTGAAAATGTCCAGGATCCAAATCGGGTGAAATTTTCCATGAAGAAGTTGAAAGGCCATGCTTCATTGTGTTGGGATATGTTGCAGAAATACCTAGTAAATAATCAACTAGAAAAGATCAAGACTTACAAGAATATACTCACAAAGGTCAAGGATAAATTTATGCTTGTTGATTACCAAAAAAAATTGTTTAGACAAGTCTAGAATTTAACTCAAAAGGAGACCTCTGTTCGTGAGTATACTTTGGATTTTTTCATATGTCACTTCGATTAGGTATAAAAGAATAAGAATTTCAAAGAGTCGCAAGGTATGTGAATGGAATGAAATACTTGAATCAAGAGGAAATGATTATACATTATTTCTAAACTATTGATGAAGCGTATCACATTGCCCCAAAGGTGAAGGGAAAGTTGAATAGGAAAACACAACATAAAGCTAGAGGAAGAGGTAAGGCAAGGAATATTAGAGGCAATGAAAAGGAAGAAGAACCCACTAGTGGTCAAGGCGGTAAGGTGGAAATAGTGCTATAGCAAGTCTCAGAAGAGGAAAGGGCAAGTGTGTAATTACTTGTTATCACTACCGAGTTGAAGGACATAAGAAATTTGAGGTCTCGGAAGGAAAAAATTCAGGGAGAAGAGGTGAATCCATAACACAAGTTACACCAGTTGATGAAGCTCTTGTTGTTAGAGAAAATGTTTCTGTGCTTCAACAATAACAAGGAGAAAATATGATGTTTCACATAGTATAACTCAAACCCTAGAACAAGATAGTGGAAGAACCACATCATGAGAGGAAAGTTTTAAAAAATAAATGTAAGGCCTAAGGAAATTATTGTAACTTGATCATAGATGGTGCAAGTACTGATAATTTAGTGTCCACTAAAGTCATTGACAAGTTGAAACCCAAGAGTTTAGTCCATCCAAACTGTTACAAAGTCTCATGGTTACAAAAGGGACAACAGGTGGTTGTGACTGAGTAATGCTTGTTGAATATTAAAATCCATAGCCTTCAGGAACAAGTGTTTTGCGATGTGATTGACATGGAAGCATGCCACATAATTCTGGGAAGGTCATAGATTTTTGACTGGAAATTTCACCATGATGGTTGAAAAAATACATATGAGTTTAGGAAGGATAACCAACGATACAAACTCACCAGAATGATGGAAAATACAACTGCAATGATAGGAAGTTGTGGAAGTACCAACACGTGTAATATCAAGATCATGTTGTGTTCAACTAAGCAGTTTATACATAAGGAATGAAAGGGAAAATTTTGTGTAACAATGATTACAAAGATTGTGACAAAGGAATTGAAATTAAAACCATCCCAACAAAAATCAATT
Organism: Pinus albicaulis; assembly: GCA_034641835.2. Lineage (NCBI taxonomy): Eukaryota > Viridiplantae > Streptophyta > Pinopsida > Pinales > Pinaceae > Pinus > Pinus albicaulis. The sequence continues at coordinate 1,682,792,458 of CM076578.1, forward strand.
CCTCGTTAGATGAATTCAAGGAGATTGTTGTTGATGAATTGCCAAAAGGACTACCTCCCATGAGAAGTATTTATCATTAGATTGAATTAATTCAAGGATTGAGCTTACCAAACAAGGCACCTTATAAGATGACTGCAACAGAAAATGAGGAAGTAAATAAGCAGGTACCAGAGCTACTTGACAAAGGATTGATGAGAGAAAGTCTGAGTCCATGTGTTGTACCAGCTGTATTGACTCCAAATAAGACAGGTGAATGGAGAATGTCCAAAGATTCTCTATCCATTAATAGGATAACCATAAAGTATTGATTTCCATTACCAAGGATGGAGGATATTATGGATCGTTTGAGCGGGGCTGAATATTTCACAAATATAGACTTGAATAGTTGTCATCATTAAATCTGGATTAGGGAAGGTGATGAGTGGAAGATAGCTTTCAAAATGAAGGATGGATTGTATGAATGGTTGGTTATGATATTTGGGCTGACTAATGCCCCTAGCACATTCATGAGGCTCATGAATGAGGTCTTGAAACCATTATTGGAAAAAATTGTTGTAGTGTACCTCGATGACATTTTATTTTTTAGCAAAACCAAAGAGGAACAATTGGAGCATGTAAGGCAAGTGTTGTAGTGGTTGAGGGAATAGAATTTGTTAAACAACTTGAAGAAATATATATTCATGCAAGATGAGTTAGTGTACTTGGGATTTGTGATTACCAAGGAAGGTTTGAATATGGATTATAAAAGGCGAGGGCTATTTTGGATTGGCCTGTTTGTGTCTAAATGTTCAGTGATCAAATACACTCTTTTAGGTTTACTTGGTAGAAGTCCTTGGTAAAAATTAAACGTTTTGAAATAAATTCTCAAATAAATTTTGTTCATTGAATGTTTTCTAGGTCATATGTTTCTCCCTCCACCCACTCATGGCCATCATCAAATTCAAGGTCAGGTCATTCATAATCAATATAGGGTCATATGTCAAGTAGAATACCCTCATCTAGGTCATGGTCTAGGGCTTATTTTTTTTTGTCATCATAATGTCCAATCATTTCATGAAGAAGGTAAATAAAGGTCATTGTCATTAGTTAAATTACCTTCATTAGGAGTTAGCAAATATAGGTAATAAAGCAAAGGCAACTTGTCCTTTTTCAAGAAGTATGCTACATGGTCAAAGTTTTTTAAAAATAATTTTTTTTCAAAGTGCTTATGATTTCACTAAAGACAAAAGTAAAGTTTGTGAGTTATAAAGGGAAATGAATATTTTTGAGTTCATTTCATCCTTTGGTTTTCCAAAAGAGCTTCTCTATCATGCTCACAACTCTCCACAACTATCCAAATATCGAAGACAACCACCAAAAAATGTTCCGTATTGCTCTTCTCTACGTTTCTGCTCCTCGCTACGCTTCTGGGGAAACCACGCTATGCTTCTGGTAGTTTGCTAAGTTTTTGGTATCCAATCTCAAAAAATCCATAAGAAGGGTTAGTTCATCATTGCTAAGTTTCAAGAGCTTCCAAACCTTTAAGATAACACCCCTCACATTTCATTCAAGTCAATTTCTTCAGCAAAGGGTGGATTCCTTCTTCTAGGTTTTTGAACTACGTTTTTTGTTTCATTGATGTTTAGCTTGCTTCAGTTGGAAAAACCCTAGTTTCATAACATAAAAACCTTCACACATAACTCGTATACCTTACCAAACCACTCCATATCATTCATACATTTCATAACCCCCATTTTCACTCAAACCCTAGTTCTCACTACATTTTTTGAAGAGAAACTAGGTAAACTCAGTGTTTCAACCTTTTTTCCCTCTTTCCCTTACCCATTTCCAAAAAATTCCCTTGAATTGTGTTGCTAACTCATCATCCTATCTCCCGAAATTTTGAGGGATTTTTCCCTAACTCCATTCCGTCTCACTTCTGTCCTTAAACCCACTGTATCATCATCCCATGTTTTCCTAATTTTCGTCTTCCCTTTCCTTCGCATCAAGCTAGGGTTTTATTTTGCTGACAAACATCATGGAAGATGAGAAGAGAAAGTATAATAAGGGAGGTCATCATTCCAGGTTTGATCCATCCAGTTTGTAGGAGATCAATGCTTCTCCCTATGTCAAGAAATACTTTGAAGGCACTGGTTGTTTAATATTTTGTGAAAGAGTTCAAGAGGTAGTATGTCATGCTCAATTGACAAGCCTTTTTTCCAACAGCATTATGAGAGATAAGGATAACATAACAGGGATTGAATTCAATATATTAGCAGATGCTATAGCCTCAGCAATAGGTATCCCGAACCATGGAGAAATATAGTTCAAAGGGATGGATTTGGACATCGAGAACTATAAAATTTTCTTAAAACCACATTACAAGGATGCTCATGAACACACCTTTCCTTTCAGGAATTTACTTGACATATATTCACCTTTGATAAAGCTGATATTGAAGTATTTTACATGTGAAGGGAGGTTCTCAATATTATACCAGTACCACATAAGGCTATTGATGTATTTCACTACCACCAAGCCACTCAATTTTCCTCATTATCTATTTAGGAGTTTGGTCAAAATGACTGAAAAAGTACAAAGTAAAGGAAAGGCTTACAAAAATAATTTGTTCCACCATGGTTTGGTCAAGGTTATAGTTTTGCATCAGTTCCTAATATGTCTTGGGAAACATTCATGAAGTCAGTTGCTTCTATGCCTACTACTAGTCCACCTATTAATCAAAGTATACCATCAATATCAACAAAGCCACAGGAGGTTGGCTCTTCAAGTAGACAAGCAGAGGTTCCAAAGACACCAAGGGCTGAAGTAAATCAAACTTATGATAAGGGTAAAAGGATGGTTTTTGCTCCTATGATCACCAAAGGTGTGGTTTCACCTGAACCTACAGCTGAGCAAGTATTAGGAGAAACCATGGAGCAACCATCTATACATAAGAGTGAGTCACCCTTGCAGCATCATGAGGAGAAAGCACCTATGGAGGTTGACATGGCATAGTAAGTGGAAAAACAGTTAGCTAAGGAGATAATCAAAGAAAAGGAAGTAGATATAGTAGAGCTCAAGGACAACCTCTCAAGGGCAAATTTCATGATAACATTCCTACAACAAGAAAACATGCAATTGAAAGTGAAACATCTGCTTCTAAACAAACCAAAGGAAAACCTTGAGGCAGAGAAAGGTAATGTCAAGTAGTGATACAGGTTGATCAGTTTGAAGACAAGGAGGCTGAGATAAAGCTAAGGAGGCCAAGAACAAGAGGATTAACCAGGAAAAAAGAGCAATAACCATAGTTATCTCCTCCATTAGGTCAGTAAATTTTTGATGATTTCATCGCTGCTGAGATTGAGCAAGACAAAGAGTTTTGACTTGACAGGGTGAATGAGAATCTAAAGAATCTCTTGAAGAAGGCAGAAAGAAAAAATAACCTCCAGAGGTACATGACGAGACACTACTTCACCAGGAACCAAATCGTCAAAATCAACGATTAAGAATTTGAAGAAAAAACTTAAAGAGACCCTAACTAAGCTAAAGAAGAAAGATAGCTTGGATTTGTTGGCTGAGTGATCAGAAGATCATGTCCAAGTGGAAAAAATGCTCAAAAATGGAAGTGCTCAGAAATGGTTGCAATCTAAATGACTGGAAAGGCCTCGTCGCTGCGATTCTGGTGCCGCAAACAGGACTCAAATCCGATGTTGTATGTGAAAGTTACTAAGGCTTTAATTCGTCCAGTGACCTCCAAAACAAGACTTTTTGACCAAAAGAATTTGTCATTTTCAAAAAATATTTATATGGAAAAAATTTATTTATAATGATTTTATTAGCCTATCAGTGGGTGCCACATGGCCTGCCCAGAGGCTGCCACATGGCCCTAGGCCATTGGTTGAAAAAGTGTTATGAAAATATTGGAAGGCATGAGGGTCGAACCCTCGACCCGATTCCTCAAGCAGGGCCGACTCGACTAACGCAACACGGGCACGTATTTGAATGTTAAACAGTCGGGTGGAGGCTAAACAGACAGTCGGGTCATTTGAAGTTTGGACGGGCGGCGGAGTTATGGATTAGCCCTCAGGGCTAAGCTCCGAAGCCATACGCCCAGAGCTCAAAAACCATAGGCTAAGCACATTTTGTTATGGTGGAGTTTGAAGGGGGCTAGCCCCAGCACTAAGCACTCTTCCGATGTGACCTTGACCCGTGACCATGGGCGCGAAGTTAACCTTATCCCCCAGTGTATAAACTGTCTGGAGTTTTCACATGTGAACGCACCCTTCAACCAACAGTTAACTTTAATGTTATCCCTAAAATAGCACGTAGTTCCGCCATTTCTGTCTTCCCTCCTATTCTGGAGAGTTTAACTGGAGTTCCTCCAATTTTGGAGGAGGTTTTCTAGTGCCACTGGGCAAAATCTTGTTTGGGTCATAAATTTCTCAATGTTCAACCAAACAAGATGAAATTTTAGTCAATTTTGGCTTTCTTGAGAATTCCGGAGAGTTTGGGACAGGTTGCAGAGCGAACAGAGGCGTTATTCAAACATTTTTGCTTCAGGGAAGAGGAAAGAGCCATTAGGGCCATCAAGGAGATGGAGATGTATTGGGTTGTCTTCTGAAGTCAAATTCATAGCTTGTTTTGCCTGTTTAGGCATATTTTTCACTGTGTAACCATTTTTAGCAAATTAATAGAGCAAGGACATGCCATTGGGGAGCCTTGGACCGACAGATGTAGCCCAGGAGGGGTGAACTGCCTCATCAGTTTGCTATGTTATGCTATGGTGAATTTTACTTGATGTGTATTTCTGCTGTGATATATTAAACAATAAATTTAAATAACAAATCCTTACACCTAAAACTCAGAAACATTACCAAAAATACTTTGTTTAACCTGCCAGTCATGGAGAACACTTTGCACACTAAATTAAATGGAAATGGATACTTTGCATAACAGTACAAATAGTTTCATTTTTAGATTAGTTGGTATCAGAGCTAGAGTTTTACTTTGCATTTGTTCTTGTGCAAAAATATAGTTGACTGTTTGCAAGTTTTGATGCTTACTAGGCTTAAACTCAAGAGAGGGGAAGGACAATTGATTAGAGAAGAAAGTAATCCTCAACCAAGGAGGGCCAGAGTGCCTTTAACTCCACTTTATAATTTACCTTCAAGAGCCATAGAAGAAGCCTCAAGCATGTCTTCAAGAGAAGGAGAAGCTCCTGAAGACATTGATCCCAAAGAAGAAGAATGGGTATTTCGAAAGGCTTTTTTGGACATGACTGAGATGGTGAGGATACTCTACCAAGAAAGGAATGATAGGCTTGTTGGAGAAGGGTCTAAACATCAGAAAGAAGGAGAGGGTTATTCAGGAGGAAAGAAAAATGATGACAAGTTAAAGAAAGGACATGGAGGAAATGGTGATCCACCATCCCCATCTTCATCCTCTTCCTGCACATCGTCATCCTCTACTTCCATGAATCAATCTCATAAGTCTAAAACCACTGGTAAAATTCCATTTTTAAAGCTTGATGTAAAATTTGAGTTGCCTATGTTTAATGGTGAAGTCAATGCAGAGAAACTTAACAATTGGATAAGGTAGTTGGAGGTTTACTTGAGGATACAGAACCTTCATGATGACGACACTAAGATACAGTTAGCCTCTTTGAGAATGGATGGAGTAGCATTGGTATGGGGGGAAGCCAAGACCAAGGATGAAATTAAAAAACATGGTAAGATCACTTTATCATGGGATGAATTTATTACTGCAATTAAAAAGAAATTTTATCCATTAGCTCATTTACAAAAGGCTATCATGAATTGGCAAAACTTCAGACAACTTAAGGGACAAAGTGTACAAGACTACACCCAAGAGTTTAGGAAAAGATCACTCTTATTAGGGGTAGACTTACAGAGTCAAGATACTTTGCTGAAATATATAGGTGGTTTGCACAACTACCTTAGACATATTATCCTTATGTTCAATCCTACTAGTCTAGATGAAGTTTGTGTACAAGCTACGCATTTAGAGGCTAGAGGGAAAAACACTTTTGATGAGGGTAGAAACAAGCCTTTTAAGGGGAAAAACAAAGATAAAACCTCTAAGGGAAAAGGAAAAAAGAATGCATATGTCAAACAGGAGGGTGAGAAAGTGATATGTAAACATTGTTCAAGAGAAGGCAATGAAAAGAAAAACTATTGGAAACTTCATCTTGAAAAAAGAACTCAGTTTAACAAAAACAAAGGAAAGAAGAAAACTACAGCTACTACAACTACACCACAAGACTTAGGTGATGATTTAGGTAACGAAACTAAAATTGCAGCCATGGGTTTGAAGAGTATGAAGGGTAAAGAAACTGAAACTAAGTCAAGCACTAGTACTTCAAACTGTCATGTACAAGCTCCAAATGAGGAAGAAAGAATTGAATTGTTCCATGTGAGGGTAGTCTCAAAACATACAAAAATTGACACACTGTTTGACAGTGGGTCACAAGAAAATCTCATATCAGAAGACTTGGTCAAACATCTTAAACTTGAGACCATTCCACATCCCAAGCCATATCCACTTGGATGGATATGCAAGGATGCAAACTTGCAAGTCTCAACAAAGTGCATATTGCGTTTTGTGATTACTGGACACTTTATTGACACAATTGAACTTGATGTAGTGCCGCTTGATATATCAGGAATTGTTTTTGGAAGTCCTTACTTATTTGACAGGAAAGTGATCTTCCATTGCCATGAAAATAAATATCATCTTTTTAAAGATGGCAAGGAGTTTATTGTCAGAGCACATCGCAAAAAGACAAATATCGCGATGGTAAATGCGGGATAGGTAAAAAGGCTAGTGAATTCTAGTAAGAGTTTTGTACTTCTTATGGTTAAGCCTAAGGTTGATGTGAATCATGAGTCATTTGAAAATTGTGATTCCAAGCTAAAATCAGATTTATATGATGTAGTTGATGCACATCATGAGATGTTTCAGGAACGAACAGGTTTGCCTCCTAAAAGGGAGATTCAACATGAAATACAGTTGCAACAAGATTGTCCTCTTCCTAACATAGGCATGTATCGCATGTCTATCATGGAGAATGTTGAAATAGAGAGGCAAATTAAGGACTTGTTGGACAAAGGTTTCATAAGACCAAGCACTTCGCCATGTGGGTCATCGACAGTGTTGATTCCAAAGAAAGATGGAACTTGGAGCATGTGTGTGGACTTCAGGGAATTGAACAAAATAACGGTAAAGAATCGTTACCCACTCCCAAGGATAGATGATTTTTTAGATCAGCTGAAAGATGCTAAATATTTCACTAAGTTAGACTTACATAGTGGTTATCATCAAGTTAGAATTGCATAAAGTGACATTTGGAAGACAACATTTAAAACCAAACAGGGACTCTTTGAGTGGCTTATTATGCCATTTGGTTTATGAAATGCACTGCAACTTTCATGTGGGTAATGGATGATGTATTACGTCCTTTTCTTGATGATTTTTTTATTGTATACTTAGATGACATCTTAATTTTCAGCAAGACTAGAGAAGAGCATGTCATGCATGTTAAGAAAGTACTTGATGTTTTGAAGAAAAATCAATTATTTCTTAAAATGTCGAAGTGTGAATTTGGAAAGACTTCTTTGGCTTATTTGGGACACATAGTAGGAGGAGGTGCTTTGAGAATTGATCCTTCGAAGGTAGAAGCCATTGTGAATTGGCCAACTCCCAAATCCATTACAAACGTAAGAATTTTTTTGGGTGCAACTTAGTATTGGAGGAAGTTTATTTCTAACTTCTCTTCCATAGTAGCTCCTATGCATGTAGTGACAAGTGTGAAGCGTGCTTTCCAATGGAGAGGCAAGCAACAATAAGCTTTTGAGTCTTTGAAAGAGAAGATAAGTTCAACTCCATTCCTTGCGTTACCGGACTTGAGACAACCATTCGAGATTCAGACCCATGCTAGTGATTACGCCATGGGTGCAGTTCTCTTACATCATGGTAAGCTTATCACATTTCATTCTGAGACATTTAATGGTGCTGTTGTGAATTATCCTACATATGATAAGGATTTGTATGCGTTGGTAAAAAGTGTCAAAAAGTGGAAACACTATTTGATGGACAAAGAAATAGTTGTTCATACCGACCATAAGCCTTTACAGTACTTGCAGTCGCAAAGTAAATTACAACAGTCACAACATTTCAGATGGATGGGTTTCCTACAACAATTTCACTTGGTAATAAGGTACAAGAAAGGTATTTTCAATAAATTTGCTGATATGATTTCAAGGCCTATTATTAGTGCTACTACTTTACTTAACAGTGATTCTATTGTACATGAGAGCTACATAGAACAATATGCATCAAATATTGATTTTAAGGATGTGTATGCTAACTTGAGTGAAGGGAATCATGTTGAGGAGAATGATTATAACTTGCATGATAATTTGCTGTTTCATATGGGCAAGTTATGTATACCACATGGGGAGAGACTAAGTGTCACGAGAGAAGCTCATTCTTCTCTTATTGCTAGACATTTCGGGGTAAGTAAAACGGTGGCACATTTACAGAGGTATTGTTATTGGCCTCACATGGTAGATAGTGTTTCACGATTCATTAGAGGTTGTTCATTATGTGCTACAAGCAAGCCTAGCAATAGGAAGCTTGGTTTATATACACCATTGCCGGTACCTTCTAGACCATGGGAAAGCGTTTCTATGGATTTTGTTGGAGGTCTACCATTGTCTAGAAAGCAACATGATTATCTTTATGTAGTAGTTGATAGATTCAGTAAGATGTGTATTCTTATGCCATGTAAGAAATCTATAACTGCTGAACAAACTGCTGATTTATATTTTCAACATGTATGGGTTCATTATGGCTTGCCTACTTCTATTGTTAGTGACAGGGATTTCAGATTTGTTGGGAATTTTTGGTCCAATTTATGGAAGATGATGGACACCATGTTGAAGAAGAGTACTGCTTTCCATCCACAAACAAATGGCCAAACAGAGGTAGTGAACAGAACCATTATACATCTCTTGAGAGGTTATTGCAGCAAGCATCCCAAGCTTTGGGATGAGCACTTGCATTACATTCAGCATGCTTACAACTGGGCCAAGCACTCTTCTACAAATACTTCACCTTTTGAAGCTTGTTTTGGGTATTTGCCTAAGTCACCTTTAGATTTCATTTTTGAGAAGGATGTTTCCATTGATGGGCATAGTGACATTGACAAAGCTCACATGTTCATTGAAAGAATTCAACTCATACATCAACAGGTTCAAGAAAAACTTGAAAAAAGTCAAGGAAAGTACAAGGAGAGGCATGACAAACACAAAATTGATCATAAGTTTCAAGAAGGAGATGAGGTATGGCTGCATATTAGTAAGGAAAGAATGCAAGGAGAAGGTAAAAAGCTGAAGCCTATTCATTATGGTCCATTAAAGATCCTTAAACAAGTTGGAAACAATGCTTTTCAACTAGATTTTCCTTCATATATGCAAATTTTTCTGTTGTGAATGTGGAAAATTTACGTTTGTATGAACCTCCTTTAATTGCTGATCATGAAAGTGACATTTAGCTGCAACCATAGAGGATTTCTCTCCAGAATTTTTGGATGAGCTAAAAGAGGATGCTATCATTGACAGAAGGACACACACTTCGAGGAGGGGAAGTGTTGATTATCTTCGGATTGGTCTTAAAGGCAGCAAACCGAGTAAGGAAAAATGGATGGAGTGGAAAAGGTGAGGGATCTGTACCTCATCTTCTGAATAGGTAATTGAAGGCTTTTGGGGTCCAAAAGTTTCCCAATGGGGAGGTGTGATCAAGAGATCATGTCCAAGTGGAAAAAATGCTCAAAAATGGAAGTGCTCAGAAATGGTTGCAATTTGAACGACCGAAAAGGCCTCGTCGCTGCAATTTTGGCGCCGTGAACGGGACTCAAATACGATGTCGTATGTGAAAGTTACTGAGGTTTGAATTTGTCTAGTGACCTCTAAAACATGACTTTTTGACCAAATAATTTGTCATTTTCAAAAAATAATTATATGGCAAAAAATTATTTTTTATAACGTTTTTATTGGCCTATCGGTGGGTGCCACATGGCCTGCCTCGAGGCTGCCACGTGGCCCCAGGACATTGGTTGAAAAAGTGTTATGAAAATATTGGAAGGCATGAGGGTCGAACCCTCGACCCGACTCCTCGGGCAGGGCCGACCTGACCAACACGACACGGGCACGTATTTGAATGTTGAACAGTCGGGTGGAGGCTAAACGAATAGTCGGGTCGTTTGAAGTTTGAACGAGCGACGAAGTTATGGATTAGCCCTCAGGGCTAAAATCCGAAGCCATACACCTAGAGCTCAAAAACCACATGTTAAGCACATTTTGTTATGGCAGAGTTTGAAGGGGGCTAGCCCCAGCACTAAGCGCTCTTCCGATGTGACCTTGACCCGTGACCATGGGCGCAGAGTTAACCTTATCTGCCAGCGTATAAACCGTCTAGAGTTTTCGCATGTGAATGTGCCCTTCAATTGATAGTTAACTTTAATTTTATCCCTAAAATAGCGTGCAGTTCCGCCATTTCTATCTACCTGCCTATTCTGGAGAGTTTAACTGGAGTTCCTCTAGTTTTGGAGGAGGTTTTCTAGTGCCACTGGGCAAAACCTTTTTTGGGTCATAAATTTCTCAATTTTCGACCAAACAAGATGAAATTTTAGTCAATTTTGGATTTTTTGAGCATTATGGAGAGTTTGGGAAAGGTTGCAAAGCGAATTAAGGTGTTCTTCAACCATTGTTTCTTCAAGGAAGTGGAAAGAACCATCAGGGCCATCAAGGAGATGGAGTTGTATTGGGTTGTACTTTACTGTTTGAGGTGAAACAAAAGCCATTTTTAGCTTATTTCTATCTTCTGAAGTCAAATTCACAACTTCTTTTTCCTGTTTAGGCATATTTTTCATTGTGTAACCATTTTGAGCAAATTAATATAGCAAGGATATGCCATTGGGGAGCCTTGGACCGACAGATGTAGCCCAGGAGGGGTGAACTGCCTCATCAGTTTGTTGTGTTATGCTATGGTGAATTTTACTTGCTGTGTATTTCTGTTGTGATATATTAAACATTAAATTTAAATAACAAATCCTCACACCTAAAACTTAGAAACATTAACAAAAATACTTTGTTTAACCTGCCAGTCATGGAGAACACTTTGCACACTAAATTAAATTGAAATGGATAATTTGCATAGTAGTACAAATAGTTTCATTTTCAGATCACTGAGGCGTCCCTAGCGGTCTAGATCATCATTCAAAGATTCTATGGACCAAAATTCAGCAGTTTTTGAGCATTTTTTGTAATTTTTGGAAAATTTTGGAAATTTCACTCTTGCAGAAGCGTAGCGTGGCCACACGATGCTTTTCCTCAGAAGGTCCAATGGAGGTTTTATTTACATGGTTGGAGTCCTTTTGAAGTGTACATTCCAAATATGGTATTATTTTTTCATGGCACCTCCTAGTTTTGAATAAAAACCCAAAAACACCCTATTTTTCATGCTTCTGCCACTGTTTTTCACTGCATGCTACGCTTCTGAAGTAAGCCTGGAAAAATGAAGTTTTGAAGGCCTTGAAAGTGATATTTTGTCAGTTTTAAGGTTGGGTTGGATAGAGGACATCCAGGGCTACCTTTCAAAATCTTCAGAGTAGCAAAAATATCCCTTAAAGCCAGCTAAAAATGTCCTCCAAGTGCACGCGATGCTTCTGCAAAAACACGCTACGCTTCTGCCAGACACACTACACTTCTGTGTTGGATGCTTTCTGGATAGGTGTCAATGAAAAATGGTCAAAATATTGAGGTTTAAAAATGTCTCATGAGCTATTTTATGGATAAGGAATTCTATTTATGCCACTCATTGTTGAGGAATCTTGTAATTACTCAAGGAGACAAAGACTCCTAAGTGTTAGCTGAATTAGGGGGAACTATTTCTAACTTCCCTAAAAACTAGGAAATGACACATAGGGTGCATTTATGAAGTATTTTGGATCAGGTTTCGACCCAATGAGGTTGAATATTCTCTATTTTCTATATGTACTCCAACTCAAATCTTTTTAGAGGTTGGATAGTTGATATTGCAGTGTGGAGCTTATGTACATCTTTTTACAGGGAAATCAAAGACATGTTGCAGCTATAATTTTGGGACTCCAGTGGTATGCTTACTAGCATTGTTTTTCTCAGCAACACCATCAAATTGAATATTTATGCTTCCATTAAATCACATGTATGCTTCTATATGATATATCTTATGAGTCTATAAACAAAATTCTTACTTTTTGTGATTTGTTTTATAAGATTTCCATAAATTTGTTCTACTTCCTCTGATGAATGAACTCATGTAATATGCTCATTTCGGCTCTCTTTTTTCAAACCCTATACCCCAATGAAAATTTAAGTGTGTTTCTAATTATACCTATCGGGCCTCAATTTCATCTCTGTAGCTGTTCATTTGAAATCAAACCTTGAAAACTTAGACCTAGTTCCTAGACTGACACTGCTATCCACCAAAATTCAAAACAAAACCCTAATTCATTGATATTATATCTAGCCTAAGATCATTTCATTTCGAGTCACCTCATTGACTGTGAAATTGACATTGAGAGAGCCCTCTCTGGTTTGGTAGGGATAAATACCATATCTAAATATTGGTTTGAGGTTACCTCCTTCAGTCTCCTTTCTTAGCCTTGGGAAACAGAGGGAGCGATAATATTTTTGGCGCCATTTCAAGGAGCGAATATAAAACTTTCCCTGGGGATACTTATTTTAGTTCATTGAAGGTTAGACTTGTGGGTGAAAATTTCTGACATTCAAAGAAGGTTTAGTTACTAAATTTGAGCCAAAGTGCGGATTCTCAAGAAAACTGGATCCCAAAAGACACACGTGGTCAAATTGAGACCCTAATCTCTTAAAAATTGTTAATGACCCTGAGAGTATTTTGAGAAAGCAGAAAACAAAGTCTCAGAAAGTTAGAAAGGGTATTACTCCACTTGTGAAATCAAATTCCTTGCCTATGAGATTAATTTCTCCAGAAGATTTTCCTTCAATTTTAAATTTGAAACATATTTGTTCAGGTCTAAGTCTGAATCCTTCCTTTTAGAAACACTCTTTGAACCCATTGATTTTGAGACATACTTGCCATTTTATGAGTCTTCTTATTTCGAGCTTGATAGTAAGGGCTGGTCTAATTTTCATAAAATTCAGGGTTTGGTTGATAGGTTTCAAGTATCTTATGAAAATTCTTATTTCCAATACAACAACAAGCTTTTGCTTCTGCATCTACTGTCACACCTTCTCACACAACTACACCATCGTCCCTCTCTTTCACTCCATCACTTCCTCTGTAGATATACACTCCATCAACACCTCCACAACCTCCTCCAGTAGTCATGGCTAGATTTTCTCTGTTGATTCTACTGCCAAAACTGATCTGAAATGACTGTATTAGTTTTAATGTGCTAAGTGTCTTTTCAGTTTAAAAACATGTGCATACTTGTATCATTAGTTTTCTTAAGGATTGAGGATTTTAACCATGAATTGTAGATGATTTTAGGTGAATTAGAAGCATAAAACAAGCTTAAATAACACTGAAAAATAGTGTAAAATATAGAAATAACTCACCACATATAATTTACACAGCAGACATGATGAAGAAGTTCACCCCTCCTAGGCTACATCTGCTGGTCCAGCTCCCAATGGCATGCCCATCTTTCATTATGCTAAATTTTTTTCAAATACATGTACTTACAGTGAAATAATGGATGTTTTCTCTACACCAATGGCTCCATAATGCTCCAATTAGTCAAAAATGACTCTTCATTCACTAATAATGGGCGAAAATTGAGTCTCCTACTCTTTTTCCTAGTTACACCTAGAAAAAATCCACTAAAAGTGGAGAACTCCACTTATTTGGAGTTAAAATAGTGACTCCCGCCAATTTCTAGGCATGCTCCAAACTGTGCGCCATTTTAACCGTTGCAATAAATGTCGGTGGTTGGGGTGGCCACATGCCAACGCCAAACCCCGCGACTAACACAACGGTTAGCAGAACTCCAAGAATTTAATTGTGGATAAGGTCGGAACTCTGGGTTTAAATGCTATGGGTTAAGTGATAACGACGCGGAGGATTAACCGTGGCCATGTGACACGACGAAAATTGCTGCATAACTACCTGTGGATAGAACGATTGGAGGTTATGTTTTATGTTGGAGTTACATTTTAATGTGACCAACCACTGCAGGGATCGCTGGCGGGTTGCGACCGTCGACGGTCCCCAACCCCCAAACTCCATTTTCATTAAACTTTAACAATAACCCACAACCCTTTGTAGTTAAGAAACAAAGTGTGGAGTAGTTGGTAAATGGTGCGTGTGCCCTGCCAGAGGTCTCGCGGTCGATTCTTGCGGACTCCACAAAAAATTTATAATGCGGTTCAGGGGACACGTGGCTGCCTTAGGGCTAGCCACGTGGCAGCCTCTGATTGGCTCTCCCCATCATACCTTCAAATAGAAAACAGACACTTGTCCTCCATTGATTGGCCCAGAGAAAAGAAATATTCTTTAGAATATTCCTTTTTGCTGACTGTACATCCACCATGTTGACTGTACATCCTAGTCAAACCTGGTCAGACTGTCGCAAAATTTACCTGTTTGGAAATTCGATCAGAACGCGATGTCTCCCTCATATGACATCGATTTTTCGAACTATTCATGATGCCGGAATTAGGAAGACGATATTTACGCAACCATCCTAGTTTCAACCCAATCCTGTAACTTTGAATTTTAAGCAAAATTTATGAAATCTTGATCACTCCTCCCCATTGGGAAGCTTTTGGACCCCAAAAGAATTAATTACCTGTTTAGTAGATGAGGGTACAACTCCCTCACCTTTCCAACCTCCATCCATTTTTCCTTGCTTGGTTTAGTGCCTTTGAGCCCAACTTTAAGGTAGTCAACACTTCTTCTCTTGGATGCTCTTGTCCTCCTGTCAAGAATTATATCTTCTTTGAGCTCATCCGGAAATTCTGGCGATAAATCTTCAATATAAGGTAGCTAAACATCACTTCCTTGGTCATCGATCAAAGGTGGCTCATACAAACATAAGTTTTCAACATTAACAACTAAATACATTTTCATATAAGAAGGCAAGTCAAGTTGAAATGCATTATTACCAACTTGATTTATGACCTTGAATGGACCATAGCGAATGGGTTTGAGATTTTTACCTTCCCCTTGCATCCTTTCTTTGCTAATGTGCAACCATACCTCATCTCTCTCTTGAAACTTGTGATCAAATCGATGTTTGTCATGCCTCTCTTTGTATTTTCTTTGACTTTTCTCAAGTTGTTCTTGAACTTGTTGATGTATAACCTAAATTTGCTCAATGAACTTTCGAGCCTTGTCAATATCACTATGGCCATCTATTGCAACATCGTTTCCAAAGATGAAGTCTAATGGAGATTTTGGAAAATACCCAAAGCATAATTCAAAAGGTGATGTTTGTGTTGAAGAGTGCTTTGCCCGGTTGTAAGCGTGCTGAATGTAATGCAGTTGTTCATCCCACAACTTAGAATGTTTGTTGCAATATCATCTTAATAGATGCAAAACGGTTATGTTCACCACCTCAGTTTGTCCATTTTTTTGTGGATGGAAAGCAGTACCCTTTTTCAACTTTGTGTCCATCATTCTCCATATATTTGAAAAAAAATTCCCAATGAACCTGGAATCCCTGTCACTAACAATAGAAGTTGGCAATCCAAAATGAACCCAAACATGTTGAACATAAAGTTCAACATTTTTTTCAACATTAATGGTTTTCTTACATGGCATAAGTATATACATTTTACTGAACCTATCCACAACTACATAAAGATAATCATGCTGTCTTCTTGACATAGGTAGACCTCTAAAAAAGTCCATGGAGACACTCTCCCATGGCATTCATGGTACCGATAGTGGCGTGTAAAACCCAAGCTTCCTATCACTAGGCTTGCTTGTTACACACATAGAACAACTTCTTATAAAACACGACACACAATCTATCATGCGAGGCCAATAAAAATACCTCTGTAGATGCGCCACTGTTTTTCTTACCCCAAAGTGTCCAACAATAAGAGATGAATGAGATTCTCTCATGAAACTTAGCCTCTCTCCTTATGGAATACACACCTTTCCCAAATGAAACAACAAATTTTTATGTATGTAATAATATTTTTCTTCAACTTGATTCCCTTCACTCAAACTAGCATACACATCTTGAAAATCAATGTCATGTTCATATTATTCTATGTAACTCTGATGTACAACATAATCATTTTTGAGTAAATTATATACATTAATGATTGGTATTGAAAGAATATCTGCAAATTTATTGAAAATACCTTTCTTGTACCTTATAACCAAGTGAAACTATTGAAGAAATCCCATCCACCTGAAATATCGTGATTGCTGCAATTTTGTTTGTGACTACAAGTACTGTAATGGTTGGTGATCGGTATGCACAATAGTCTCTTTACCCATCAAGCAGTGTTTCCACTTCTTGAGACTTTGTACCAACACATATAGTTCTTTTTCATATGTAGGATAATTAGTCACAACACCATTAAATGTTTCAAAATGAAAAGCGACAGGCTTACCATGTTGCAAAAGAACTGCGCCCATGGCATAATCACTAGCATCAGTTTGAATCTTGAATGGCTGTCTCAAATTTGGTATTGCAAGGAATAGAGCTGAACTGATCTTGTCTTTTAAAGCTTCGAAAGCTTGTTGTTGTTTGCCTCCCCATTAGAAGCCTTTCTTCACACTTGTCACTGCATGCATAGGAGCTGCGATGGAAGAAAAGTTAGCAATAAACTTTCTCCAATATTCAGCTGCACCTAAGAAAATTCTTACCTCGGTAACTGTTTTGGGTGTGGGCCAATTCACAATGGCTTCCACTTTAGAAGGATAAATTCTCAACTCTCCTCCTCCTATAATATGTCCCAAATAGACCAAAGAAGTCTTTCCAAACTCACACTTTGACATCTTAAGAAACAATTTCTCTTTCTTCAAAATATCAATTACTTTATTCACATGTAAGGCATGATCTTCTCTTCTTTTGCTGAAAATTAAAATGTCATCTAAGTACACAATCACCAAGTAATCAAGAAATGGACGCAAAACACTATCCATAACACGCATGAAAGTTGCCGATGCATTACGCAAACCAAATGGCATAACTAGCCACTCAAAGAGTCCTTGTTTGGCTTTGAATGCAGTTTTCCATATGTCACTTTTTGTAATTCTCACTTGAAGATATCCACTGTGTGAATCTAACTTAGTGAAAAACTTTGCTTCTTTCAGATGATCAAGAAAATCATCTATTCTTGGGAGTGGGTAATGATTCTTTACCGTAATCTTGTTCAAAGCTAAAATCTACACACATGCGCCAAGTCCCATCTTTCTTTGGTATCAAGACTATAGGTGAATCGCATGGCGAGGTGCTTGGCCTTACGATTCCTTTTTCCAAGATCTCTTTGATTTTCCTCTTTATTTCAACATTCTCCATTATCAACATGCGATACATACTAATGTTTGGAAGAAGACAATCTTGCTGCAACTGAATCTCATGTTGAATCTCTCTTTTTGGAGGCAATCATGTTGGCTCCTGAAACATCTCGTGATGCACATTAACTACATCATGTAAATCTGATTTCAAATTAGGATCACATCCCTTAAATGATTCATGATTAGCATCATATTTAGGCTTAATCATTAGAAGAAAAAAATTCTTACTTGAATTTACCAGCCTCTTTACCTGTCCAGCATTTACCATAGCAATGTTTGTCTTCTTGTGATGTGCTCTTACAATGAACTCCTTGCCATCTTTGAATAAATGATATTTGTTCTCATGGCGATGGAAGATCATTTTCCTGTCATACAAGTAAGGAATCCCCAACACAATACCTATTATGTCAAGTGGAACCACATCTTATTCAACTGTGTCAACAAAATTTGCAGTGATTGCAAACTGAAATATACATTTCTTTGAAACCTGTAGATTTGCATCCTTACAAATCCAACCCAATGGATATGGTTTTGGATGTGGTATGGCCTCAAGGTTAAGTTTCTTGACCAAGCCTTCAGAGATTAAATTTTCTTGTGACCCACTGTCAAACAATGTGTCAATCTTGGTATGTTTGGATATGACCCTCACATGAAACAATTATATTCTTTCTTCTTCATTTGGAGTATGTATGTGACAGTTTGATGTACTAGTACTGGGTTTAGTTTCAATTTCTTTTCCCTTCATGTTCTTCAATCCCATGGCTGTAATCTTAGATTCATCACTTGAATCATCTCCTAAATCATGTTGAGTTGTAGCAACAGTTTTTTATTTCCCTTTGTTATTGGGTTCCTTTGGCCTCATTTCAGGATGTAATTTCCAAAAATGAGTTTCATCATGGCCTTCTTTGAACAATGTTTACAAACCAATTTTTCTCCCTCTTTCTTAACAGATGCATTCTTTTTTATTTTACCTTTTGAGGTCTTCTCTTTGGCTTTACCCTTAAAAGGTTTCTTTCTACCCTCTTCAGAAATGTTCTTCCCTCTAGCTTCTAGATGTGTGGCCTGAACACATACTTCATCTAGACCGGTGGGGTTAAACATGAGAATAATATGTTTTAGGTAGCTATTTAAGCCTCCTATGTACTTGAGAAAATTATCTTGGCTTTTAAAATCTACCCCTAATAAGAGCTCTTCTCCTAAATTCTTGGGTGTATTCTTACACATTTTGTCCCTTCAATTGCCTAAAGTTCTCCCAGTTCATTATGGCTTTCTGCATATGAGATAATGGATAAAAATGTTGTTTTATAGCAGTAATGAAATCTTACCATGATAGAATCATCTTACCATGTTTCTTGATTTCCTCCTTTGTCTTAGCTTCCCACCAAACAAGTTGTAATATTCCCATTTTAGCACATAGCTATATGGAATATTAAAATTTTGTCTTTATCACCTAGCAGCCAAATAAATGGGTAAGGAAGCCCATGCTCATTGAAAACCTGAATAAAATGCCTCATAATGTGAAAGGGGATCATCAGAGTAGCTCTATTTTGCACCCTCAAGTGTGAATAGGGGCAAATGCATGAAGACAAGGTCAGGTTTGACCAAGTCAACAACTCTGCCATAGGAGGAGTGGATCACTTTGGAAGACAACACAGTGTGAATGAGGAAGAGGAAATTTGGTGGAGGAAACCCTAATGAGTGGGGCCCATGGAGAGAGTACTTTCAATTGTTTAAAAGGAGGGCAAGACAACCATTGTTATTCATGAATTGGATTATTGAATTCATTGTCTATTCAGACATTGTGCATTGTCCTGCTGTTTAGCAGAGTTGTTGGGGAATTCCTGTTTATGATTCCTTCTCCTTCTTGAGAGGCTTCTTGAGGGATTGTTATTCATTCTCCACATTTCTTGGCTCAAGGCCAAAGCCACCTTCTTCAGTCACAACGTTATTCCCGAAGCAAGATAACTTTGTGTTGCAGGGTGTTGCAGTGGAGGACTCCACAACACCATTTCCTTGGCTCATATTTCAGAGGAGGGAGCTTCTATTCCTCTGGAAGGTTAGTGAGGGAGATTCCTGAGCTTATTGCAGATCATTGGCACCAGGCCAAGCACTTCCCTTCACCAATAGCGCAGTCCCTTCTCTAGACTGCGTTATTTCTGAGTGCAATTGTAGTGGGGACTTGCTCCAATATTTTGGAGGGTGAGATATTCAGGGATTGGATCTGACTTTCACCTAAGATATCATTTGGATGAGATTAAACCATCATTTGCAGCATCATCAACTATATTCATCCATTTTTAGTTTCTGAGTTGCAGCTGCTGCCCAACAACTCCGACATTTCTGCAGATTTGCCATTTTGTGTATATTTCAGCCAATCCTTCTGAGGATTGTGTATTGTTGTATCCATGGGTTGAGATCTTGCTCCCCAATATTTTTTTGAGCTCTACATTGCTATATTCATGTATTGACATCGGTTTGCAGCATTTATACTCCATAGACTGCGCAGTCATAGCCATGGTTTCTTTCATGTAGCAGTATTTCTCCATTTATCATGTATATGTTTTATTGAGGCTGCATTGCCTAGCTTGAGAGGTCATTTCATCAATATATTGTATACATTGTTGTTGCTATAATATAATGTAATGGTTATGTGAATCTTCCGACATTATTGGTATTAATGTGTCACTGCTACTCCATTGGCATGTTTATGTATTGCTGGGTCTCCAACTTTAGAATATCTTAAGATATTCTCATTGTTGTAGAAATTCCCTAATTTGGGATATTACAGTGGTATCAAAGCATGATCTCTGGCTTAGCTTGTGAGTCTCAGCCCAAGAAGATCAAGATGATGAAGAAGATGAGTTTACTCTCATCAATTTTCAGATCCAAAGAGGACCTCTCCAAGGAGGTCAAGAAGATGGAAGAAGGAGAAGTGGAAGGACCATGCACTTCCTATTCTCAGAAAGAAGAAGGCATGAAGCATGAAGAATACTTGGAATTCGAAATTATAAGTGAGTACCTTGCCGAATGCCGAGCTAAACCTAGAGCCTTCCAAGAGACTTTAGCTTTGTCAAAATTTATTCAGCAGGAAGAAGAAAGAAGACCCCACAACTACGGGATGATGAGAGGCAATGGATTTCTATTGTCCACATTTGATGGATGACTCACATGTGCAGCAGAGGTTTGGGTGAAGAAGCTAGAGGCTTTCTTCCTGCTACATCCTTTAGTAGACAGATAGGCTGTAGAAGTTGCAGCGCTGCACCTTGAAGGTGAAGAAAATATTTGGTGGATCAACCATCTAAGCCATGCAAGGGTTTCAACTCTTGTTGAGTTTTCTCAAATAATGATCAAAAGATTTGGAAAAAGGAGGGAGGAGCCCTCACCACCAGTTGATGAGGCATGTACCAATGCTATTGAGACCATGGAGGAGCAGCCTTCATCTTCAACAATTTGGGAGGCCAACACTTATGAGGAGGAAACTCTTGCAGCCCTGCAAGGAGCTTCCACATTTCACCAAGGTATGATTAAAAATCCATCTCTTGTCATTTCAAAAAACACTTTGGATGGGTCTATATCATTGCATGCAGTTGACCTAGAGCAGTAGAATAACACTGCGCTGCACAAGAGCAGTGATGGAGAAAAGAGGAGCCATTCATCATGTGAGCACTCAAAGGACAACTTCATTCAGGAAGCCATGGAGGAAGCAGTGAGAAGGAGTAGACATATGGAGATAAGAAACTCTTTCTCCTCTCTAGATGACACTCTCTCAATGAGCATGCCACAGCTCAAAGAGAGACTTCTACTGGCAACAGATCCAAGGCCTCTTTGGTTTTGGAGGACTATGCATGAGGAGGAGATCTCAAGGAGAGATTTCAATGGAGGTGCACTCCAACACATCATGGAGTGCAAGATTCTTCAAAAGTTTGAGGAGGTTCTTCCCTTCTCATAGGAGCAGATAGAATATGGAGGACATATTCAGATGGATAACATCTCTCATGACTGTGTTGGACATTTCTTGAGCCATGCACATCATGATGGGAGGTTTTTGCCTACCACCTATTTGGGTCCTTATAGGGTCAAATTGATCCTTGGGAAGATTGCATTTCAAAATCCCGTGAAATGAAGAAATATGATTTGGGATGAGGGTAGCCCTCATGGGAGGAGTACCAAGATGAAGGCTGGAAGGAGACATCCACAATTTATTGAGTGGATGTGGATGGTGAGCAAGAAGCTGGTAAGCTACTTGCAAATTTATGATACCGGGCAGCAGGAGGCTTGGCTGCGCTGGTTACTCTTGAAGGATTTTGGCCATCACTTGGCATACACTCTTCCCAACGGTAGGAGGATGGAGAAGATGTGGCAGGATGCTAGCATCATGGGGCAGAAAGGAGTATGGATGCATAGTGATGATGCAACATTCATATCATTCACTATGTCTTCATCACATGTTTTGTATGATGAAAGCATAAGGAAGCAGCAAAAACTTTTGTTGCTTGGGTTTTTCTTCGGAGAGAAAGGGAAGATTTGCTCTCATTTCTTGTATGACGTTGCAGGAGTAAGAGATGGCACTATCATGGTGCAAAGAGGATTCTCCTTGGCCTTTGAAGATAAGGAATTACTTCCACCTTGGGAGAAATTCCATATTTGCGGCAACACTATTCGAGGGTTGCCCATTCATGTTGAGGAGGCTAAGGACAGTAGCGCTGTTAGATCTAGAGTTGATCTAGCACCTCATGCAGAGGAAGGAGGAGCTCTTGCTCCAACTAGAGAGATTCTTGTATCATTGCAAGAAATTCCCCAGGATCTCATATGTGGAGATCAAGGCACAACTCATGTTCTACATGTGCCATTGATGATAAGGTGTGGAACCATGGAGATACCAGGAGGAGATAGGGAGGATGACCAACATCATGTGATGAGGAGCACACACCCCTGTCTATTTCATGAGGTTGATGCACCTAAGAGGGAGTCTGGATTGCGCAGTGAGAGCAGGGACAAGTTTGTCCATTCATGTATACAATCTACCCTTGATGATGATGTCTCATTGCCTGGAGGCATTTCACCAAGGAGACCAGTAGACCAACAGAGGATGAGAGATGCTTCACATTTTGAGGGACCATTCAGTGATTTCAAAGGAGTGGAGACCTTGGGAGGTATTTTTACAGCGCTGAGAGTCTTGGGTAGGCTCGAGGAGGAGAGAGGCATTCTCTCAACATCATCTTTACCCACACTCATTTCAGATTCTGCGCTGTGGCAGAAGCAACATGGGGAGGATAGCAACCTTCCAACTTGCATATTTGGTAGAGGAGATGTCAAAGGAGAGGAGGACCATGGGAAAAATGTTCTTCATAAGGGATCATCAGCACTGTCACTATGGAGGATAGATCCATGTTGGAGCTCCGGGTTGTTGGTGGAGTATCCCAAGGATCATTTTACGTGCATGATATTGACAGATCAACATATGAGGAGATGCATGGATCATGTGCAGATGGAGGAGATACATAACTCTTGGGAGGAGTTAGCACATCCACCTCTTTTCTCTTTGAGGATGAGAGGAGACTCATAGGTGGGCCACTCCATTTGCATGAGCAAGACTTATGGTAAGGGTATTGTTTATTTGCATAATGATTTGTATAATGTATATATGCATCCCTTAACCATACATGTACAGGATGTTGCTCCAAGTAGGAGCATTCCTTTTTCTAGACCCCATGGTCTACTTGAGGCCATGAGCAATATTGGTGACCACTCCCTAGGAGGACTTGGGGAGGAAATGTATTTTAGAGGACATGCTCACCTTGGACCATACATCATTCACTTCCTCCATACATATGAGGAGAGTGGGACAACAAACAAGTGGTTGAGAAGCCACGCTTTTTATCACACTCTTTTGCAGTTGAGGGTCAAACTGCGTTGGTTACAATTGAGGGACCATTATCCTTCTCCCTTGCTACACATGACATCAAGCATGGTTCTCATTATGGTTCCTTATGTTGCTGTTGTTTTTATGCTTGTTGGGAGCATGATGGCGGGAATGGCACATTGGTTGGATGTGTCCCTTGGGGGAGAGATCTCCCACATTATTTGCATTGCATGTTATAATGGGAGCATGAGAGAGTATGTGGCCACTATAGCAAAGCATTTGTTTCCATTTGAAGTGAGCCATATGATTGATTGGATGCCATATGATGGTGATTTACAACTCATCACATATTAGATGATTTGGGCGAACATGTTTCATAACGTTGGAGAAGAGATATTTGGAGGTCTAGTCTTCATCTTGCCACTTGAGGGCAACATTGTTGCAGCCCAAGATCATCATATACTCTGCACTTGTCCTCAGCGGAGAGGAGGACAGTGTGGGGTAGGCTATTTTTTCTACCAAGAACAGATTTCCATCCCACCTATATTGCAGGAGCCAAGGGTGGAAGATGATTTTCAGGAGTTGCCATGTTGGGAGGTAGCTCATTTTGTATGGATGATTTCTTGGGGGATGGAGGATCCATGTGGGGAAGATGTTCCTTAACACATTTCAGACTCCATGCCTTGGGTGGAGATTTTCCAGTTCTATCCTTGCAGTTGCTTGAGGAAAAGCAACATTTGGGAGGGGAGGACTGTAATATTCCCATTTTAGCACATAGCTAAATGGAATATTAAAATTTTGTCTTTATCACCTAGTAGCCAAATAAATGGGTAAGAAGGCCCATGCTCATTGAAAAACTGAATAAAATCCCTCATAATGTGAAATGGGATCATCAGAGTAGCTCTATTTTGCACCCTCAAGTGTGAATAGGGGAAAATGCATGAAGACAAGGTCAGATTTGACCAAGTCAACAACGCTGCCATAGGAGGAGTGGATAACTTTGGAAGACAATGCAGTGTGAATGAGGAAGAGGAAATTTGGTGGAGGAAACCCTAATGAGTGGGGCCCATGGAGAGAGTACTTTCACTTGTTTAAAAGGAGGGCAAGGCAACCATTGTTATTCATGAATTGGATTATTGATTTCATTGTCTCTTCAGACATTGTGCATTCTCCTGCTATTTAGCAGAATTGTCGGGGAATTCCTGTTTATGATTCCTTCTCCTTCTTGAGATGCCTCTTGAGGGATTGTTCTTCATTCTCCATGTTTCATGGCTCAAGGCCAAAGCCACCTCCTTCATTCACAACGTTATTCCTGAAGCAGGATAACTTTGTGTTGCAGGGTGTTACAGTGGAGGACTCCACAACACCATTTCCTTGGCTCCTCTTTCAGAGGAGGGAGCTTCTATTCCTCTGGGAGGTTAGTGAGGGAGATTCCTGAGCTTATTGTAGATCATTGGCACTAGGCCAAGCACTTCCCTTCACCAACAACACAGCCCCTTCTCTGGACTGTGTTATTTCTAAGTGCAATTGCAGTGGGGACTTGCTCCACTATTTGGAGGGTGAGATCTTCAGGGATTGGATCTGACTTTCACCTAAGAGATCCTTTGGATGAGATTCAGCCATCATTTTCAGCATCATCAACTATCTTCATCCATTTTCAGTTTCTGAGTTCCAGCTACTGCCCAACAACTCCGACATTTCTGCAGATTTTCCATTTTGTGTATATTTCAGCCAATCCTTCTGAGGATTGTGTATTGTTGTATCCAGGGGTTAAGATCTTGCTCCCCCATCTTTGTTTGAGCTCTACATTGCTATATTCATGTATTGACATCAGTTTTCAGTAGTTATACTCCATAGACTGCGCAGTCATAGCCATGGTTTCTTTCATGTAGCAGTATTTCTCCATTTATCATGTATATGTTTTATTGAGGCTACATTGCCTAGCTTGAGAGGTCATTTCCTCAAGAGCTTGTATACATTGTTGCTGCTATAATATAATGTAATGGTTATGTGAATCTTCCGGCATTCTTGGTATTAATGTGTCACTGCTACTCCATTGGCATGTTTATGTATTGCTAGGTCTCCAACTTTAGAATATCTTAAGATATTCTCATTGTTGTAGAAATTCACTAATTTGGGATATTACACAAGTGTTTCACTTTCCATTCTCAATGAAGCTAATTGGATTTTGGTATCATCATCTTGAAGGTTCTGGATTCTGAAATAGACCTCCAATTTCCTAATCCAATTATCAATATTTTCTGCATTGACTTCACCATTAAACATTGGCAATTCAAACTTAACATCAAGTTCTAAAAAAGGAATTTTACCAGTGTTATTTGAATTGTGTAGCTGATGTATTGAAGAAGAAGTAGAGAATGATGATGATGAGGGTGAGGATGATGGCTCTCCATTGTCTCCATTTTTTCCATTTCCCTTCTTTGACTTATCTTCATCATTGTGACCTCCTGAAGATCCTTGTCCTTCCTTGTGAAGTTTAGATCCTTCTCCTTTCAGTCTCTCATTCCTTTCTTGATAAAGGATTCTAACCATCTCAGTCATGTCAAGGAATGCTTTCCTGGAAACTCTTTCTTCCTCTTTGGGATCAACTTCTTCATGGATTTCTCCTTCCTCATGAGGCATACTTAATGTAGCTTCTGATTCCTTAGGAGGTGAACTAGGTGGTGGAGATTGTGGAAATACTTCTCTCCTTTGCTTTGGATCTTCTTGAGACCCTTCTGCTCCCACCAATTTTCCTTCTCCTCTTTTGAGCTTGAGCCCAGTAAGCATATAAAAACTTGTAAACAGTTAAACAATTTTTTTCACAAAACAACACCAAAGAATAAAATCTAGCTTTGATACCAATCTGATCTGAAATGACTATATTAGTTTTGTTGTGCTAAGTTTCTTTCAGTTTAAAAACATGTGCATACTTGTCTCATTAGTTTGCTTAAGGATTGAGGATTTTAACCATGAATTTTAGATGATTTTAGGTGAATTAGAAGCATAAAACAAGCTTAAATAACACTGAACAACAATGTAAAACAGAGAAAAATGTCACCACATATAATTTACACTGCAGACATGATGAAGCAGTTCACCCCTCTTGGGCTACATCTGCTGGTCTAGCTCCCAATGGCATGTCCATCTTTCATTATGCTCAAAATTTTGCAAATACATGTAGTTACAATGCTCTAATGGTTTTTTTCTTTGCACCAATGGCTCTAGAATGCTCCAATTAGTCAAAAATGACACTTCATTCACTCAGAATGGGAAAAAATTGAGTCTCCTACTCTTTTTCCCAGTTACACCTAGAAAAACTCCACTAAAAATGGAGAACTCCACTTATCTGGAGTTAAAATAGTGAATCTTTCTAATTTTTAGGCGCGCTTCAAACTGTGCACCGTTTTAACCATCGCAATAAATGTCGTGGGTTGGGGTGGCCACATGCCAACCCCAAACCACGCAACTAACACAATGGTTAGCGGAACTCCAGACATTTAACTGTGGATAAGGTCGGAACTCCGGGTTTAAATATTGTGGGTTAAGTGATAACTACATGGAGGATTAACCATGGCCATGTGACACGACACAAATTGCTGTAGAACTGCTGGTGGATAGAATGATTGGAGGTTACATTTTATGTTGGAGTTATGTTTTAATGTGACCAGCCACTACGGGGACCGCTGGTGGTCTCCAACCCCCAAACTCCATTTTCATTAAACTTTAACAATAACCCGCAACCCTTTGTCGTTAAGAAAAAAAGCATGAAGCAGTTGGTAAATGGTGCACGTGCCCTGCCGTAGGTCCCACGGTCGATTCTTGTGGACTCCAAAAAAAATTTATAATGCGGTTCAAGGGCCACGTGGCAGCCTCAGGGCTAGCCACGTGGTAGGCTCTGAATGGCTCTCCCCACCGTACCTTCAAACAGAAAATAGACACTTGTCCTGCATTGAT
Organism: Pinus albicaulis; assembly: GCA_034641835.2. NCBI lineage: Eukaryota > Viridiplantae > Streptophyta > Pinopsida > Pinales > Pinaceae > Pinus > Pinus albicaulis. The sequence goes on from CM076578.1 coordinate 1,682,819,837, forward strand.
TGGCCCAAAGAAAAGGAATATTCTTTAGAATATTCCTTTTTTTTTGACTGTACATCCACCATGCCGACTGTGCATCCCAGTCAAACTTGGTCAAATTGTCGCAAAATTTAACTATTTGGAAATTCGATCAAAACACAATATCTCCCTCATACAACATCAGTTTTTCGAATCGTTCGCAACACCAAAATCAGGAAGACGTTATCTATGCAACCATCCTAGTTTCAACCCAATCCTGTAACTTTGAATTTTGAGCAAATTTTATGAACTCCTGATCAACAACTCACTGCACTACCTCAAAATTATGGTCAAATATTGCCTCTGTTTGATGGTACATCAAAGTTTACTGCTCACCAACACATTGTTAAGGTGGTTGATTCCATCGATCTTGAAGAGATTGATAATGATGATGCCAATATGCACATTTTAGCATAGAGTTTCTTAAGAGAGGTCAAAAAATGGTTTCGTTCCCTAACAGCTGGTTCTATAGCTAAATCACTATAGCTAATTGATTTATTTATGGAAAAATGGGAGGAGAAGAAGAACCCTTTACAAATTTTAGCTGAATATAACGCCTTGAAATGAAATCCTAATGAGTATGTGCAAGACTTCACAGTTAGATTCAATAGAATTTATGATTCCATTCTTGAAAATATCAAGCCTCTTCCTGGCCTCGCACTACTTCATTACCTAGATGGTTTCCATCTTGGTATGGCTTACCAATTGAGGGAAAGAAATCCATCTACCCTTGAAGAAATGCAGAGGAATGCAGTGAGCATTGAAGAGAATCTAGTTATCAATAAGTAAAAAATCAAAATAGAAAATAGGGTAACCATCAAAGAGGAAACATCTACTTCATCAGAGGGAAAACTCAATACCTTGATCAAAGCAATGGAGAAGATGATGGATAATATCACCATCACGGATAGACAAGCTGAACCCTCAATCAAAAATCCCAATTTTAGGTGTCAACAACAACCTCAATACAAGATAAAGCAAAGAGAGCAGAGGGGTCA